>NSJW01000695.1:0-36690 GCA_019955255.1 Castanospermum australe | reverse complement strand
GTGAATCATTCAGTGAAGCACGTACTTCCAAATCTCTACCTTTACTGCTATTATTACATCCATGGCAACTCAAGGAGCAATGTCCTCTATTTCCGCTGGTGAAACCAAGCGGAACTACGATGTTTTCCTGAGTTTTAGGGGTGAAGACACCCGCGACACATTTACAAGTTCTCTCCATGATGCTTTGTGCGACAAGGGAATCATCACCTTCAAAGATCATCAACTGGGGACAGGAGAAGAAATTGCACACGGACTTCTTGAAGCGATTGAAGATTCAAGGATTTCATTTATTGTTTTCTCTAAAAATTTTGCTACTTCCACGTGCTGCCTTGATGAACTTGTCAAGATCCTCGAGTGTAAGAAGGAAAGGAATCAGCTAGTTTGGCCAATCTTCTACAAAGTGGAACCCTCAGATGTACGGCATCAGAAAAATAGTTATGGTGATGCCATGACTGCGCATGAAAAAAGATTCGGAAAAGACTCGGAGAAGGTGCAAAAATGGAGGTCAGCCTTGTCTGACGTATCCAACTTAAGTGGATTTCACTTCAAAGAAGGGTAGGTAAATAATTTTATTTTTCTAATAGCTCTGATTGAAGTTACAAAATGTTCAATACTTATAAATATAACAATGGTTGAATATACCACGTTCGTAGAAATGTTAAACTCGAAATCTAGTTTTTTTTTTTCTTTTAAATAAATTTTCCCACATTCATATCTCATTGATTCATGTCATAAAAATTGGTAAATTTTATGTTAACTTCGACCATCTAACATAGTCGTTCTCTTTTATTCAAGCTTTGGACCGATTGTCTGATAGTTTAGTACCAAAGCATTTATAGGCTGTTATTTTTTTTAATAATTTATTATTGAAAATTTGGTATTTGATACCAATATCTATTTTTCTATATATGTAAGATACTTCACCTTGTAGGATAAGGAGTAATCGATATTATTGTATATGTTCGTTTCCTTTGTTTAAGTGCGATAATTTATACTTGTGCAAGTTAGTACAGTTTAATTTGTCTATTATTTTGATGTGCTGGTATTTGAGTGAGTAAACTATAAGTGAATCATAGTTAAATTATATCTAATTTGCTGGACACGCATGGATGAGATAGAAATAGAGGAATCTGGCTTAATGATTTACTTCATTGCTTATTGATTGGCTTCAATTGCCACTTACTTGGCTTACCCAAATGTTTGCATTACATGTTTTATTTATAGACTTGTCTCACCGCCTCATGATTGGCGATTTACAAATTTTTTATTCAATAATGCTTTTAGATGTTCTAACTATTACCAACTTGCTTCCTCCTTTTACAATACCTTAGCTAATGTTATTCACATGCTGGAAATAACTTCTTTTGATGTTTAGCTAGAAGCTTCCCGACGCTACCTAGTGTGCATCAGTTTTGACATGACGAAATAATTAATCCTGATTAATAAACAAACTAGAATTTTGCATAATCAACTTCATGATTTGGATCTGCAGTGACGAACGTGAGTCTATTGAAAAGATTGTTAGCAAGGTCTACATTGAAGTATCTTCTAAAGAAATATATATTGGTGAGCACCTAGTTGGACTGGAATCTCAAGTTGAACAAGCGAAGTTACTTCTAGATGTTGAGTCCAAGAAAACCACTTGCATGTTGGGGATTTATGGAACTGGCGGAATTGGCAAAACGACACTTGCCAAAGCTTTGTATAACTCCATTTGCAACCAATTTGAGGCTGCATGTTTTCTTTCCGATGTCAAAGAGAAGTCAAATCAATTCGGGGGCCTTGAAAACCTACAACAAACGCTTCTATCAGATTTGGTCAAGGAGGGAAAAATTGGGTTGGCAAATGTCGAAGAGGGAACCAAAATAATAAAAACAAGACTTGGCAAAAAAAGAGTTCTTATAGTTCTTGATGACGTTAATAAGATTTCCACAGTTGGAAAAATTGACAGGAAATCGTGAACATGATTGGTTTGGTTCTGGGAGCAAGATCATTATAACAACAAGGAATAAACATTTGCTAGATGTTTACAAGGTTGAAAAGAAATATGAAATGAAGGTGCTAAACGACGATGAATCTCTCGAGCTCTTCTATCGGAATGCCTTCAACATGAGCCGTCCTGAAATGATTTATGAAGAACTGTCCAATGAAGTAATACGTTATGCCAAAGGCCTTCCATTGGCTTTAAAAGTAATAGGCTCATATTTGATTGGTAAAGATTTAGATTATTGGAGGTCTGCATTGAACGACCTTAAGAAGAGTCCACATAAAGATATTCAACGTATTCTTCGAATAAGCTATGATAGTTTGAACTACAAAGAAAAGGCTACTTTTCTTGACATTGCGTGCTTCTTCAAAGGGCAGAAAGAGGAATTTGTGAAAAAAATACTAGATGCGTGTCAGTTCAATCCTGTAGTTAGCATTAAAAATCTAGTTGATAAATCTCTCATTAACTATTGAATATGGTTGCTTGAGAATGCATGACTTAATACAAGACATGGGTAGAGAGATTGTTAAGCAGGAGGCGCCAAAAGAAGCTGGTGTGCATGCGTGCAGCAGATTATGGTTTCATGAAGATGTTCTTGAAGTACTGAACTAAAAATATACAGTAAGAAATTGTCGCCAACTTTCTTTCTAGATTTTTTTTTTTCTTAGCGTAGTCCCTGTTAAAATATGTCAATACGTAATGAATGTCACATTTTCTTGTTTTAAAGGGAAGTGATAAGATTGAAGGAATAATGCTTGATCCCCCTCAAAAAGAAGAAGTTAATTGGATTGGTACTGCCTTTGAGAAGATGAAGAAGCTTAGAATTCTCATTGTTCGGAACACAAGGTTTTCATCAGCACCTAATTATCTGCCGAATGATTTAAAGCTGCTTGATTGGAAGGGCTACCCTTCTCAGTCTATCCCACCAGGTTTTTATCCCAAGGAAATCGTATTCTTCAATTTACGTGGAAGTCCTCTCGTATTGGAAAAGCCATTTCAGGTACAATTGCTTCCTTTCTTTTTCCTCTGTTATAAAAAGTTTAGATATAACGCTCCTGCATCTAAAATTGGACATAATTTAGATACACTGTTACATTAATTAGTTGATTTTTGTTTTGCAGAAATTTGAGCATTTGACTTACATGAATTTATCCAATTGTCAGTTCATCACTCAAATTCCTAATGTGTCTGGTGCCACAAATTTAAGAGAATTGAAATTTGATAAATGTCAGAAACTAGATAAGGTTCATGAATCTGTTGGATTTCTCCCTAACCTTGTTTACTTAAGTGCTTCAGAATGCACTCAGCTCAGAAGTTTTCTGCCAAGAATCTGTTTGCCATCTCTCGAATACCTTTCCTTGAATTTATGCAGAAGACTTGAACACTTCCCAGATATACATGATTTTATGGGAAAGAGGGATAAGCCATTGAAGATTTACATGATAGATACTGCTATTAAGAAGCTGCCAGATTCCATTGGTAATCTTGCTGGGCTTGAGTATCTTGAGATGACAGGTTGTATAGGGCTCCAAGATCTACCAAGTAGCTTATTTATGTTGCCAAATTTTTTGACATTAAAAATTGGAGGATGTTCTCAACTTCGAGAATCATTTGGAAGTTTCATTGGAAGCCGTTCAGTAGCAGATCAGTGCCAACCAAATTTAGAAACATTGCATTTCGACCGTGCTGGTCTATCAGATGAAGATCTTCACTTAATTATTCTGAGTTTTCCAAAATTGAAAGACTTGAAATGTATCATGGAACAATTTTGCATACCTCCCAGCATGCATTAAAGAATCTGGTTTACTTGACAACTCTTAATGTGAGTTATTGCGCGGAGCTTGAAGAAATTCCAGAATTGCCGTTAAGCACTCAGAAAGTAAATGCAAGGCATTGCACGTCCTTAACTTCTGACTCATCGAGCATGTTATATCATCAGGTTTACTACTTTCTCTTATATTTACATAACGTAGTATAGCCAGCATCCATGTGTGAATGAATAGATGAAAAATGAAAACGTGAAAAATATATGATTGGGAAAATTTTAATTTTCAAAACCCAAGTTATATATGACTTAAAGAATAAAAATGAGACACAGGAGATTGAAAGTTCCCACAAATAATATTATGTTTTTTTATTTCTTCTCTTCACAAGTGTGTGTTGTGCATGAGGAAGGGATTGGATTTTCCAACACTAATCACACATCATTTGCTGATCTTTATTACTTGATCAGGGTTCATTTAATTACGTTTAAATTAAAGATACTTATCAATATTCATTTCATTCTTTGGCAATATAAAATAGAAAAAAAAAACTAAAACATAAACTAAGTTTACAATATGTAGCACTTCTGTTTTCTTGTTTCTGGATGTCGCAGGCGCTTCATCAGATGGATGGATTGGAATTGACGATACCCAAAACGGAGATTCCTGAATGGTTCGACCATCGTGTTCACGACGGAGGGTTCCCGCGTTTCTGGGCCCGTCGGAAGTTCCCCGTTGTTGTTTTAGCGTTTGTGTTCGAGGAAGTGCCTCCCGAGGCCAAGGGACCATTGCCAGGTCAACTGGCGAGCTGTTGGTCTCAACTTGTTCATTGATGGTCAACATGTGCGTCGCCAACGCTACCATAATTTCGCTCTTGCGGAGAATCATGTGCTATTGTGTGACCTGCGAGTTTTGTTCAGCGATGAGGAGTGGCAGGGGCTTGATGCACTTGTTGGGGATGATTGGAAGACCGTGCAGGTTCACTGTGATACAAAAATGGCGCTGAGATGTTGGGGAGTTTATGTGAACAAGATAGAAACAAACATGGAGGAGGATATCCAGTTCACGAGTCCATATCCAGATTCACCAGGAATCAGCATGCCGTCGACTTTCCCTCAGAGAAGAAGTGAAGAGCAGGAAGAAAGATATGGGATAGAGAGAATGAATCTGCCGGAAATATTTAGGGCGTCATTGTTGGAGGGCAAGGATCTCGAACGAAGAGGGTATTTTCATGATCAGCCACCTTCGCTCTTAGAAAGCCACCAAACAGTGTGGGCAGGCTTGCTGAAAATGTCGAGGAGGGTTATGGCTTCAGGAGGGGACAAGGGTTCAACTTCAGGATCAAAGCTAGAAGAAGACGATGACGAGGAGGAGGATTCTCTCTTGCGATGGATTTATGGTATAACATCCAGGGACGACGAGGAAACCAGTACTGGTCCGTCAGTGCACAACTACGACGACGACGCTTCTGACCCCTCCAACTTGGCACTATTGTCAGCTACCTAGAAATTTGACAGTGAAAGTCGAAAGTTAAAACCCTTCAATCTTAGTCCATTTCGTGATATTCCGCTCTGTAATTTGGTACACATGGTTTTTTTTTTTGTTAATTTCACCACCTTTTCAGGTGAGTTTTTATTTTTAATGTTTTATTTTTTTCCTTTTCAGTGTATTTTTTTTAATTCTTATTTTTTTTTTATCTTTGTCATTCTCTTATCGCTATCTTTTCGGCATGAATTTGATCCAATCTCATTGAAATTTTTATTAATTCCATTTGAGTTTAATAATAAACTGTCTCTTTTATTGTCAGGTTAGATTAAAAATACGGCCAAATGGAGGAATACTCACTTGAAGGGTTTTTTTTTTTTTTTTTTTTTGCATCATATAACTGAAGGTTTTTAAAAACAGGAAACGAGACAGGCCAAATGGGAGGACAATCAATGCATAACCACAATTTTTGGGATAGTAACGTATAAACATCATGGAAGGTAAAAGATTATCGAATATATTGAAGATCACCATTTCCTGTTTCTTATAACATGAAGCAGAAATCATTCTATGCCCAAAACAGTCAAGATAACCATTTCTCTGTTAAAAGAAAAGAGAACAGACACAGAAAAATGGTCACTCCAATCATAATTTCAACGCAAAATGCCTCAACTGCCATCACATGCAGATAACTACTGATCTACCAAAGTAAGAGAAGCGCACAAGCAGACTTCTTTGACACAACCTCATCCATCTTTGGCAATCTCCGCTTCTGCCCTGGTATCGTCCTTGCTCAATTTGTCCCCAGTGCACAGTTTTTGTGGAGATGTTTTGACGGTTAACTGTTCAAAAAAAGACTCAACTACCCAAAAATTGGTTTGATCTATCTGTCAATGTTTTGTAAAATTAAAATTTGAGTTGGAGTTTAATTTTAATTTATTATTAATATAAAAAATTTTATATTACAATTATATATTATTAAATTATTTAATAAATTTAATAATAATAATATAAAAAGTCAAATATTTTTAATTTTACAACAACAAAAAATAATGTAAAAAAAATTATATTAACAGTCACTCAAAATTAAACTCTTAAAATTTATAAGATGAAAACTACTGCATTCCAGCCTCCCAGCCCTAAATCTTATTATGATTTGGGTAATTAAAATTATTTTATTTAAAAATCTAATTCAATTAAACACGTAATAGTTTAACTCGATCTTCTCACTTGTGTGGTGTTCTATTTTTTTTTATATTTTCTAATTTTTTTTATCATATTAATTTAAATTAAAATTTTCATATGATTTTATATTTATTTTATAAATGAAAGATTAGAAGAAATTTTTCTTAGACATCAACATTAGAAGAGTTTTATTCTTAAGCTAATAAACAAATTTCATTCAACACTTTTAATAACAATTTTTTTAACTATTAATATATTAAATTTTTCTTGTGGTATAGATATATAGAAAGATTGGCAAAGACTAAATACTCTGTTAGGATATATATAAAAAAGATAACTAAAATAAAAGTTATATTTTAATTTAAAAAATTTCGATAAGCAAACTGGATTGTTTAATGACTTGAAGAAGATTCTGCTTAGTTCTAATTATTTTTTTTCCTTTACAAAGAAAGAAATGAATAAATGAAACAACATGCAATAATTAAGAAAGCTAATTGGCACCTCTAAACTTTGTTAAAAAAGTTAACAAAATTGACGATTGACATCTCCCTGCATTTATAACCATATATAGTCTCAACCTCAATGGTTAAAACGAATCATATTCTGCAATTAAGTTCTCAAAGCTTCCATTATGCATTTTGTATTTTAAAAAAATGAATAAATTAAACAAAACGGATAATCAAAGAGAATCGAATCGGCACCTCTGAAACTATGTTAAAAAATTAAAGGTAACGATTAAATGTTCATACCTGACGCCTCTTTGCATTTATAATCATATTTAGTCTAAAGCTAAGGGAATCACATCCTTCCAAATTTAAATCGAAAGTTTCCACCCACTTTTTTTTTCTTTGGTCAGCCATATAAATACAAAGATTGTCACAGTATGTTTGACAAATAGAAAATGATGTTATCAACTTGCAAACACTCTGATTAGAATTAGACTTGATTCAACCGTTTGACATATTTAACAATGAACAAGATACTTAATTAATTAGTTTTAATTTAATTTTATAAATAAATTTACGATTAGATTATTTTAAATAAATTAAAATTATACAAAATTTATCAAAAAATTTTAAATTTATTAATTTAACTTATTGAATCAATCGATTATTTTTTAAAAAAAATTTAATATTTTTATAAAAGTTATACTATTACGTTATTTAATTCGACCAACTCAATTAAACAGTTAAATTTAAAATAAAAATATTTTTTAGTTTATTATTTAATTTAATTTTAATAACATTACTCACAAGTAATTAGCAGAAGTAAAAAAAAAAAATTCACTTTTTCAAGAAATTAAATAAAAAAATGATGTTATCCCTTAGATATTCTAATTTTTGAAATGTCATTTGCATCCTACTGCTTGATTGAGTATGCGCACTCTGAAACCTCGAACGTTTTGGGTAAATTTGGAATAGGATAAGTTTTACGGAGGAAAATTATTGCCTGAAAAAGTCGTTGAAAATATAAAAAATCAATTTCTTTCATTATTTATTTACTATTTTATATAAAATTTAAAATAAATTTTTTAATTTTTTTTATTTCATACTAAATATATCATTAAAAAAAATTCTTTTCGCCCATCAAATCAGTGTATCAGGGTAACAGGAAATTTTCGTATTTTCTTTTTTTTTTTGGTAATTAAAATTTCGCATTTTCGTTGGTCAAGCTTCCACGTGCATTTTCCTCATCCAAACTAAAATACACTTCTTCTCTTCCCGCCTTGTGGCCAGGTGGCAAGCTATTAGTAGCCAAATAAAATTTTTTTTTTTGGTGAGCGCCAAATAAAATATTTTATTCATAGTAATTAAATCCATGCTGCTAATAACGACATTGATAAAACAAATAGCTATGTACGTGGTTTCAACTAATAAATAATTTTAAAATTCACACCAAAAAAATAAAACTGTAAAACATCCCCAACATGGCTAATAATAATAATAATAATAATAATAATAATAATTAAACATCCCCAACGCTAACAGAATTAAGATTCTATAAAAAAACTCATTATTCCGTGGTAGAGATTGCATGATCAAGGAAAAAGAAACAGTGGAAAAAAGTTTTTGTCAATAAAAAAAACAATATTATGTGCAATCTGTAGGTGTTTCTTTTTCCTTGGCCACGCACTCTCGACCGTGGAATAATGAGTTTTTCAAAGAATCCGCATCATTATGACCAGGTGCTTCTTATTGTTTGTGAATGAACTTTCATTCCTCCACAGGCACTCATTTTCCAAGGGCCACTCACTCTCTTCTTGAACTTGAAAAAGCAGATTCCTTTATGCTTATTTTAAAAAAAAAAGAATAAATGAAACAACATGAATAATAAAGGCAATCGGCACCTCTTTCGAAGAAAAAAAAAAGGTCGTCCTTTTAAATTTAAAACCAAAAATTTGCACCATATCATATCATATGGCAGAATCTAATTAGGCGCGTGCATGGTAAAGTGAGGACATCCTTCTCCCATGAAGTGGCATACAAAGGAGGGACCATTTGTTGCCTCCTCTCTCCGTTCACATTGAGATAAAGTAATCTCCCAAAATTAGGTCTTCACTTTAAAGTTCTTACTACTTTCACTTTTCACGTACCATGTTTTAATAAACCATTAATACTTGGATTGCCATAGTTTTCTTTGGTTGCTGAAAGTGAAGTGTATACTTAATGATACATAAAATTGTATTACGCAGGTGGTGCCTAGTACATTGATCAAATATTCCAGAAACTAAAATAATTTACCAATAGTTTTTCCAATTTGTTATTATTGTATAACGTCAACTGTTGTCGGCATATATATGTGTCTAAAAAGCTATCCTTTTGTGCCTGTTCGTATTAATTTTTTCAGCTACAATAGCATAAACGAGCTTGTCCTTTGTAACTTGTAAGCAAGAATTACGTTTTTGTGACACCACATATCTTTCTAACAAAACTTGTATATTGCTTGGTGGATCTTTCTGTCAGATTTTCTCAACATTACGAAAGCTGAAAATTACGTAATAAACTTACAAATGTTTTATGAAAGATAATTCTATTTCCTAGTATTTGTGTGAAATGAATCTTATGGTTTGAATACTATGTTAGATTTCAGTTTAACATTAATTAATATTGGTGTTAAGTGAAATTATCTAACAAATATATAAACTGTATCCTGAAAATTAAAGTAAGTGATGTGAAATTTTAACATAAACATTAAAAAGTTAAAGATAAACTAAATATAAGAATATTGCTTTTTCACTTATAACGGGAAACGCTGATTCCTAACTGAAATGAACTACAAAAACAAACGGGCACACACAAAAAAATGAAGTTTCTTAACTTATGGTTGATTATGATCCCAACTTCCCAACAAGCTTTTAATTGCAGGTAAAATGTGAATAAAGATTAATAACTCTAACTTGTTCCGTCAGGTGAGATTTCCTTTTCGACTTGACTTGAGTTCATTTTTAATTATAATAATCATGGATGAGTGTTGAATTTGGGTTTTTACTAGGACCACGGATAAGGATTACAGGAAATAGTAATTCGGGCACGAGGCAGGGGATAAAGATTATTTTTTCTTTTGTAGTTTTAGATCATTTAAAGTGTAGGATAGCTTTAAAGAATAATTAACTTTGAGTGGAATTTTTCAAACACTTTTTTTCACAATAATGTAATTCAGTGGTAAGTAAATTAGAGTATGGTAAACATTATTTAAAATGTCAAGTATTCATATCCTCTTAAAAAATATTTTGTGAGAAAGAGTAGCCTTATAATTTTAAACAAGTTACATCTCATAAGAATAAAATAAAAGTTTGAATGGAATCCTACTCCAAGATTGAACTGTCCTTGAAAGAGACATGATGCAACTTGAATTTTAAACATATATTAGTTATCATAAATTTATAATTTATTATCTATGTGTTTGTAATTTAACAAAATCTAATTTTTTTAATCAATGATTACTAATCTTACACTTTTGTCCTTAATTTATAATAAATTAATGAGTTTTTCTTTTATGATACACCATTAGAAAGATCTGTACCAATTGGTAGATCCCTTATTACAACGGTTAATAAAAAAAAGTTACAAACTTTCCATATTTTGACATAAATATTTTTATACGCACTTTAATTGTTTCTTACAAATATACAAATTTATATATAACTTCTCTATTTCAACGTTCAAAATTATTTTTTATAAAAAAACACAAAATTCATGTAATTTTATAAAAGAAATTTACAAAATATAAAAAAATTTAGAGTCTATTTTAATAAATATTATAAGTTTCCATCCTATACCATACACTATTTCTCAAAGAATATATCATAATAAATTTGTTTACAAAATATAAAAATATTGTAATCAATAATAATAAATCTATGTTTGAATCTTAGCAGGAGTAGTAATGGGATCTATTAATTTATGATCCATCTAATTTAACCATATTTAAATTCAACTAAATTCATCTAATTATAATAATAAATTTAATTAATTGAATTAGTTGTAATTAATGGATAGTGAATGAATTAATTAAAATATTAATTAAGTATTTATATAGGGTTTGGAGAATATAATATATTTAGACATATGAAGATTACAGATAGATATAATTGAAAAAAAATGTAAAGGTGAAAAACGAAATGTATTTAAACAAAAAAATAGTTAAGATATATTTAGTTAAGAAAAATATAGAGATAGATAATGAAATATATTTAGAAAAAGAGAGTGTAAATTATCACATTCCAATTTTAAAAAAGTTGACTAGATAATGATTGGACATTTCTAACTCCTAAAGCCTCACTAACACGTGTTAAATTCAATATCATTTTCATAAACTATAATCACTTAATATTCATCCTATCAAATATATAAAAATATTATTAAAATAACTTAAATACACATGATCAGTTCAGATTTTATTGTTAAATATTTAAGTTATAGACATTAAATTTGTTGATTTATATGCAAGATATATAAATGAATTTAACCCTATGACTACAACTTCATACATATATGTCTTCAAATCATTTCTATAAAATAAATCTATCTCATTTTAAAAGTAAGCAGTTATCTAAACTGGAGGTACAAAAAATGCTTAATGAGACTCTGAAAAATAAATATAAAAATGAATGAGTTTTATAACTTAATAAGCACAAAGGTACTCAAGTATCACTAACCAAAGATAATATAAGTATACTTTTATACAGATAATAAGGATTAAGTATTATAAACTCCAATGCTTTTATCTGATAACCAATAAAAAAAAGTGAATATTCAAATTTTTCTTATATTAAAAATACTTTTTTTTAAGAACTTCTTCTTAAAATAATTTCATATTTATAAGAAATTCCTCTTGTGAAGTTTTTTTTTATTAAACAGTATTTTCTTACTAAAATATTCTTAGGCTTTATTAAAATAATACTTAACATATGCATTAACCTTTAAACTTTTAGCCTCAAACATTTTTAGCCAGATATCAGCCAATAATTTCTATAGTTCTATATATTTTTACTTGAGTATCAAGCACACATAATTCTCATAACAGTCTAATCACTTATCATATCATGATATATTAAGAATTGTTTTTAGTGCCTCTGACATTCCTAGTCAAATATATTATCAAACATGTTAACCATATAATTCATACACATAATAATATAATAAAATATTAAAATTATAAATATAAACAAAAATAATTATTAGTGCTCAAGATATTATAATGTTATTAAAATATATTTAACTTATGATAACGAAATGGTATAGTTAAATATAACAATTTAAAAATTAAAATACTTAGATCAAATTTATAAATTAGGTTACATATAATAATTTCAGGATATAAATTATAATAAAATTATTATCATAAACTTTTAAAAAATTAAATTTAAAAAATAATATAAAGATAATAATTTAAAAATATTTTAAATATTTACAAAATATATAAAAATTATATTAAATTAATATTTTTTTTATTTCTCTCTCATTTTACTTCTGACTTTGCATCTTCGAATGGAATTTTCTAATTTATATAGGATTTATAACCTCTATTTGATTTTTCATTGGACTATTGCAATAGATCAAAAAACAATTTCACTCCTGTCATAATCATAATCAGTTACCTGCATTTCTATCCATGTGTAAATGCACGTCACCTCAGTTCTTTCATTTTTATTTGATGCATGCGTGGTTTCCTTTCAAAATGGTGGACCATCATTTTAATGCATATTTTTTTTATTTGATAAATAGGTACATAAAAACATTTATTTTATAAATTTTTAATTAATTTACGAAAGAAATTTAGTTTGTTTATATAAAATATAATTTTGAATAAATATAATTTTAATAATTTTTTAATATATTTTAAATAAATTATTAATTATTTTAATTATCGTTTACTTTAAAATTTATTTAATTTATCTATTTGTCTTATTTATCTTCCGTAGAATCTCATTGGAGAATTTTTTTTCTTAATTTGTGGGCAGAGGGAGACAAGGCAGGCAGGCGGACTTTCGTCAGTTGTACGCGGATTTGTAGTTATTATTAACAATAATATAATGCAGGTGCATTAATTTTGCTGTCACTTCTTTGTTCTGTTCTCGCTTTTCTGCTAAGTTAACGTTAAGTTTTGAGGATCTTCAAAGAAATTTCTAGCGACCTTTGTGGGTGGATCCATGTTTAGCTGAAAGTGTCCGATTAATGTCTCAAGAATCCAAAGCATATGGCACTGTGAATCAATCATCAGCGAAGCACTTACTTCCAATACTCTGCTTCTGGTGCTATATTCATATTACATTTACGTACGGTCACGGCAAGTGAAGGCGCAATGTCTGAGACTGAATCCAAGTGGAAATATGACGTTTTCCTGAGTTTTAGGGGTGAAGACACCCGTCACACATTTACAGGTTCTCTCTATCATGCTTTGTGCGACAAGGGAATCATCACCTTCATAGATGACGATCAACTGAGGACTGGAGAGGAAATTGCACCCGCACTTCTTGAAGCCATTGAAGAATCGAGGATTTTGATGGTTGTTCTCTCTGAAAAATATGCAGATTCCAAATGGTGCCTTGATGAACTTGTCGAGATCCTCGAGCGTATGAAAAAAGGGAACTAGTTCGTTTGGCTAATCTTCTACAAAGTGGATCCCTCAGATGTACGCCATCAGAGAAATAAGTTTGGTGACGCCATGACTGCGCATGAAAAGAGGTTCGGAAAAGACCCGGAGAAGGTGAAGAAATGGAGGTCTGCCTAGTCTGACGTATCCAACTTCGGTGGATTTCCCTTCAAAGAAGGGTAAGTAAATAATTTTTTTTAATATAATTGCTCTTCAAGTTACAGAATGTTCACTACTTGCTTTTTTTTCTTTTTTTTTTTTTTCTGGTCCGTGCATGTTCAGTACTTGTTAAGATAACTATAGTTGGATACACCGCGTTCGTGGATTGTTTTTGTTTTTTAATAATTTTTTCAATTTTTATATCTCCTTAATTCACGTCATAAACATTCTAAATAATATAACTTTAGTCACTGTAGCTTAATACTTCAAATTAAAATTTAACTTTTATAACCATACCACTTAAAAAAAATAAAAGAGAATAATATCAATAACATATTTAAGCCTTTAAATATATAACTAAACATGTTATATACTACCTCACATCTTGTTTTCTATGACCTTAAGATTATTGCATACTTGAAAATCTTATTATCCTCATTTTAACATCTTATTTCATCATATCTTATATATTATTACTCATCATATCTTATATTTAAATATTTTTTTCAGTGATTTTACTATAAATAAAGTGATTATATTTTTTTAACCCAAACAAATTTTAAAATTCTTTTATTATTTAAAAGTATTTTTTTAATATTATGTTCTAATGCAAAATCATTTTTTCTTGAAAAAAAAATTCTATTGAAAAAAATATAAGTTTGTTAACAAAGCACTCGTAGGCAGATTTTGTTTTTAATTTACTGTCAAAATTTTGGTATTTAATAATAACCTCTATTTATTCGGGCAAGATATTTCACAAAGCAAGTTAAGACTCAATTCATGATGTTATTGTATATGTGTGTTGGTGTACTTTGTTTGAATGTGATGTTCTGTACTTGTGCAGGTTAGTGCAGCTTAATTCGTCTATTTTAACGAAATAATTAATCTTGATTAATAAAATTAAAATAAAATATTGCATGATCAACTTGATGATTTGGAGAACACTGTATATCTGCAGGTACGAATATAAGTTTTTTGAAGAGATTGCTAGCAAGGCCTACATTGAAGTATCTCCTAAGGAAATAGATATTGATAAGCACCTAGTTGGTCTGGAGTCTCAAGTCGAACAAGCAAAGTTACTTCTAGACGTTGAGTCCAAGAAAACCACTTGCATGTTAGGGATTCATGGAACTGGTGGAATCGGCAAAACGACACTTGCCAAAGCTTTGTATAACTCCATTTGCAACCAGTTTGAGGCTGCATGTTTTCTTTAAAAGTTTTAGTTTAGATGTATGGACAATAGTGATGTAATTATAAGACTCAAAAGATTAAAAGTTATCATAAATAATATTATTTTTTTCATTCTTTTTTCTCTATCGTGTAAAATTTTTTAAATAATATTTTTCATTTAAAAATATTAAAAAAATATTAATTAATTTTTTTAATTTTATTCTTATTTAAAAAAAATTAATAAAGTAAATAAAATTAAAAAAAATATTTCTATTGTGTAAAATTTTTTAAATAATATTTTTCATTTAAAAATATTAAAAAAAATTAATTAATTTTTTTTAACTTTATTCTTATTTAAAAAAAAAATTAATTTTATTTTTAAGTAAATAAAATTTAATGAAAAAAAAATTAATAAAATTTAAAAAAATTAATAAAATTTAAATAATAATTTAGTTATTGTGAATAATATTTTTTTATAATTAATACTATTTAATAATTTTTTTAATTTTTATAAAATAAATTTTAAATGATAAATAAAAATAAACAGATAGAAATATTTTTTTTTTATTTTTACTCTTTACGTGTGTGTGTGTGTGTGTGTGTGTGTGTGCATGTGAATGTGTGTGTCAACACTAATCTCACATCATGTTGCTGATCTGTTATTACTGTGAGGCAGGGTTAATTTAATTTCGTTTAAATTAAAGATTCTTCATCATTCATTTCATTCTTTGCCAATATAAAATAGAAAAAGAAAAATAAAACACAAACGAAGTTTACAATATTTAGCACTTTTCTTTTCTTGTTTCGTGATGTCGCAGGTGCTTTCAATCAGATGGATGGATTGGAAGTTATGATGCCCAAAACGGAGATTCCCGAATGGTTCGACCATCGTGATGACGAATGGAGGGTTCCCGTGTTTCTGGGCTCGTCGGAAGTTCCCCGTTGTTGTTTTAGCATTTGTGTTCGAGGAAGTGCCTCCCGAGGTCAAGGGACCATTGCCAGTTCACTGGCGAGCTGTTGGTCTCAACTTGTTCATTGGTGGTGAACATGTGCGTCGCCAGCGCTACCATAATTTCGCTCTTGCAGAGAATCATGTGCTTTTGTGTGACCTGCAAGTTTTGTTCAGCAAAGAGGAGTGACAGGGGCTTGATGCACGTGTTGGGGATGATTGGAAGAGCGTGCAGGTTCACTGTGAAAACAGACATGGCGCTGAGATGTTGGGAAGTTTATGTGAACAGGATAGAAACAAACATGGAGGAGGATATCCAGTTCACGAGTCCATATCCAGATTCATCAGGAATAAGCATGCCTATGCCGTCGACTTTGATTCCAAGAGAGTAGGAAGAAAGATATGGGATAGAGAGAATGAATCTGTCGGAAATATTTAGGGGTCATTGTTGAAGGGCAAGGATCTCGAACGAAGAGGGTATTTTAATGATAAGCCACCTTCCCTCTTAGAAAGCCACCAAACAGTGTGGGCAGGCTTGATGAAAATGTCGAGGAGGCTTATGGCTTCGGGAGGGGACAAGAGTTCAACTTCAGGGTCAAAGCTAGAATAAGACGAGGAGGAGGAGGAGGATTCTCTCGCGATGGATTTATGGTATAACATCCAGGAACGAGGAGGAGGAAATGGGTAGTCCATCAATGTGGAAGGAGGACGATAGCGACGATGACGACACTTGAGAATGTCTCCCTGACGATTCTAATTAATCGTCAGCCTGAATCTGACTACCCCTCCTGCTTTGCAATATTGTCAGTTTCAAAGTAATTGCTCGGCTTCTACTTCTGATTTTCTATGGACTTTTCATTTAGCAATTTGGTATTGCTTTAAGTAGGAAGTTGAAACCCTTCAGTTTTATGATTTTCAAGTTTTAAAATCATGATTTAGACAAAAATAATTAGAGACATGTTTTTATTTTAAAAATTTTTAAAAATTAAATCAAACATATTATTAATTCATTTCATGATATTCTGTCTTTTTCTTTTCATTGTATTTTTTAAAAAATTCTTATTTTTTTTTATCTTTATTATTCTTTTACCGCTATCTTTTTAGTATGAGTTTGATTCAGTCTCGTTAGAATTTCTACCGATTTCATTTGAGCATAAAAATACACTCCCCCTTTTATTTACAGGTTAGATTAAAAATACTCACTTTAAGTGCTTTTTTTTTTTGGCATCACATAACTAAAGGTTTTAAAAAAAGAAATGGCAAATGGGAGAGCAATCAATGCATACTTGCAATTTTAAAAGATTATCGAATATATTCAAGATTACCATTTCTTTTTTTCTTATAACATCAATCACAATTCATAAACCACTCTATTTTGTCTCTGTAGCATTAATTATCACAAGAAAAAAGTAATTATTGAGAAAATTGACATTAACAAATCGTCGTTCAGACTTCACTCAGTTCACGGTTCACGGTCTCAGGAATCAGTTAATTATTTTTATCATATTAATTTAATTCAAAATTTTCATATGAATTTATATTTATTTTATAAATGAAAGATTAGAAGAAATTTTCTTAGACATTAACATTTTAGAAGTCTTTTATTCTTAAGCTACTAAACAAATATCATCCAATACTTCTACTAAGAATTTTTTTTTTTTTACTATTGATATATTAAAATTTTCTTATTGTATAGATATACAGAAGGAATGGTAAATACTGAAGACTCTCTGTTAGGATATAAAAAAACGATAGCTAAAAATAAAAGTTGTATTTTAATTTAAAAAATGACGGTAAGCATAATGGATTGTTCAAGAACTAGAAGCAGATTTTGCTTTTAAGTTATTAAAGTTCCAATTACGCTTTTTTTTTTCTTCACAAAAAAAGAAATGAATAAATGAAACAGCATGCAATAAAAAAAAGCCAATCGGCACCTCCGAACTTTGTTAAGAAAGAACGGTTCTACCATCGTGATGACGAAGGAGGAATGCCGCTTTTCTGGGCTCGTCGGAAGTTGCCTGTTGTTGCCTTAGCGTTTGTGTTCGAGGAGGTGAATGCCATGGCCAAGGGACCATTGGTCTCAGAGGATGTCCAGTTCACAAGTCCATATCCCGATTCCTCAGGAATCAGCTTCCCGTCGATGTTAGTTTTGATGATAAGTGAAGAGCAGAAAGCAAAACATGGGATAGAGGAATTGAATCTGCCAGAAATATTTAGAGGGTCGTTGTTGCAGGGCAAGGATCTCGAAGAAAGTGGGTACTTTAAAGATATGTCACCTTCGGTCATAGAAAGTCACCTAGTAGTGATGGAAGCGTTGCAGAGAATGTCGAGGAGGGTTGGGGCACTGGGAAGGGACAAATGGGCAACCTCAGGGTCAAAGCTAGAAGAAGATGACGATGAGGAGGATGATTTTACCTTGAAATGGATGTTAGATGTGATACAGGGTAATGGTAAGGAGAAGGAACAAAGTGGAATAGCAGCTTCAAACCATGGAGAAGAAGAATACGAATGCTTGGAGGACGAGGTTCCTGATGACTCTAAACCTCAGCCTGACACTTGACACTACCTCTGACCCCTCCTGCTTTGCAATATTCTTAGTTCTAAAAAAATTGCTCTGCTTCTGCTTCTGATTTTCTATGGACTCTTCATTCAGTAATTTGGACTGAAGTTGAAACCCTTCAATCTTAATCCATTTTGTGATATTTCGCCTGTAATTTGGTACATATGGTATCTTTTTGTTTTGTTATTTCCACTACCTTTCCAAGTGTGATTTTACTTTTTTTTTCTTTTTATATTTTCATAGTATTGTTCTTTATGTGATTTTACTTTTTTTCTTTTTATATTTTCATAATATTTTTCTTTAAATTTTTATTTTTTCTATCTTTGTTATTCTCTTATTGTTATCTTTTCAGCATGAATTTAATCCAGTCTCTTGGAATTTCTATCAATTCCATTTGAGCTTAATAATACACTGTCTCCTTTCTTTATTCTTTGGCATCGTATAGTTATTATAGCTGGAGGTTTTAAAAAAGGAAATGAGACACGACAAATGAGAGAGCAAGCAATGCAAACCCAAAATTTTGGGTAATAACGTTAACGTATAAACATCGTTGAAGGTAAAACATTATCGAATGTATTCAAGATCACCTTTTCCTTCTTCTTATAACATCATTACATCAAGCAGAAATCACACCACTCTATGCTCAACAAAGTCAAGAACACCATTTCTGAAAAGACAATGAAAATGGTCACTTTAATCATAATTTCAACTTCCATGGCATAATACAGAAGGCCTAAACTACTATCACATACAGATAACTACTCATTTCTCAAAATAAGAAGCGGAGTTCAAGGTTTAAAGCAGACACTGACACAACCTCATCCATCTTTGGCGCTTTCCACTTCTAACCTGGTATCGTCCTTGCTCAATTTGTCCTCCAATGCACAGTTTTTATGGAGATCAAAGTCACAATCTTTACAATGGTATGACCATATGCGTCCGCTCTCATCACAACCATCACAAATATAAATCGGACGGCGAGCTAACATCAAGCTCATGCTCATGTTTAGCGTGTGCTACATGTTTAGGCCACCCCTTTGCAATCTCTTCATATTTTGCCTCCACTTCTTTTATTATCTTCCTTGTGAAAGGATAAACCTCTGCTCCGTACAAATAGACAAGATCTCCAGCTTCTTTTGTGATGGTCAGGCCACCCGGTCCAATCGCCACAAGCATGGTGCGATATATCTTTAATGTGAGAATCAGGTCTTTCACCCTTTTGTCACCAAAGGGAAGTGCCACCCATGGCATTCCAGCAAAGAATTCATCATATGACGCTTGATCACTATCAGCAGAGACGAAAATGATCTCAAATGCAATATCTTTAGCCTTGATGTCGTGATATGCTTTGATGAGTTTTGGTAGGAATGCACGGCCTTGACAACTCGACAGAAATGAGAAAAAGAGAAGGATGTTCTTCCCCATTACCTCTGACATTGAAATCTGAGATAGCAAAGTAAGAAAGGACAGAGGAGAGACAAAGGGATAATAGCATTGTACAAAGCAAGATTAAAAAAAAGGACAAACAAATACCTTGACACCATCCTTTCCTATGACACTATCCCCAGAAAACAAGATTGACATAATGGTTTGGGCTTCTTCTTTGGTCTTCTCTACCTCAAGTAACTCAGCAAACTTTTCAGGAGTGAAAGGGTATGCATCAACCCCGTGCTCCTCAATGGCTTCAACGGCATTGAGCTGAAGAGTTTTCCCATCTGGCCCAATAATAACCAAAGTGGGCAAGGTTGACAGCTCAAAGTACCGAGCCAGTTTCTCGCAGCTCTTGTCCTTAAAAGGCAACGACAACCAAGTTATATCTTTGAATCCTTGCTCGAACAATTCTTCATCATCATCTAAGGGTATTAACACAACCTCAAAATTCTCACCCTTTTCCTTCAGCTGCTCATAAACCTCCACAAGCTGTGGAGTAAAGTCATTGCATAATTGATACGAAAACACACAGAAATACAGACCCACTGTCCTCCCCTCAAGTTCAGAGACAAGCACCTATATTTCATGAAGCGGGAAAAAAACAAAAATTCATTAACTAAAATAAGTAAAGTATATATATCAAACAAAGAGAACAAAGTTAATGAAATTTACTTTCTTTTCATTAGAAGATTTCACGAAGTCACGTGAACGGGAGACCAAGATAGATCTCAAGGACTGATTCCTCCTAGCATTCTCCTCTTCTTCATTCAACTCTTTGATCCTTTCTGATGTGAAGGGGTATCCTTCAACTCCATATGCACGAATAACCTCAACCCCACTTTCAGTGACAACTTTTCCATTTTCATCAAGTATCACAAGGTGAGGAATTTCCCTCACCTTGAATAATTCATCAAGGCGATTGCCTGTGTTTGAATCAGAAAATGGGACAGCAAGCCATGGCATCTTGGAAAAATTCCTATTAAATGACTCCTCATCTTTGTTAGATGTGACGAAGATGATCTCAAAGTCACCTTTTGAAGTGATTTCATTGTATACCTCCACTAAAATTGGTGTGAATCGTTGACACGGTTCGCACACAGTTGCCGAAAAATATATACCGATTTTCTTTCCCTTCAAGCTGCTAATCATGATCTGTAAATATGAGTCTAAATATGATTATTCATTCAATAAATTTTCCACTTGAAACAGTTCATATAATCAGCGGTAACCAAAGTCGAACATATTAGGGCCTTTTCTTTCTTTGTTTTTAAATATAATTATTCTTTGAACTCTGACCCATGTATTTTCAGGACCAGTTAACAACTTGATCCAATTCCAGCACCATGGACAAGAAGCCACCATACTCTACTGAGTCCAGATTTAGTAATAGTAAATGTATTGAAAAACTATGCAACGCTTGCATCAATCAGAGCTTGCAACGCGTTGCATTTTTGCATACTTGCAATTAAAATATCCAGCTCCCTGGTTGCAAACCCAGCACCCTATCTTGATCCAGATTAGCTGTTGTACAAGCCTTGAGAAAGGCAACACCCAATAGTGCGCCAGAATGCATAACCCTTTTAATTACTGCTAGTGCTAGGCAAACTACGAAAACAGAGTCACTCACACTTCGGAGAAAAAGGGAAAAAGAAAAGAAAATTGTGAGTCAGCTGAAACAGAAAACGAAATAAATAGAATCAACGTCAGATACCCAGAAAGCAGCACATTACTAAACTTGTACGGGATACTTTCTCGAGAAAGTGCAAAAGAGAAATCGCATCGATCAAATGAAGTAGAACAAAGAAGTACCTGATCACCGTTATTCCGAACAAGATAGTCCCTCTTCGAACGAGAGAGGAGGGATTGAATATCGTGGAAAACTGTTCTACCACTTGCCATTGTTGTCACCTGTGCAAGCTCAGAGTATCCAATTAGAAGTATTCTGGACAAATTCGTAAAGATTAGACAAAATAATGCAGGAAAGATTTCTCTCTTTTTTTCTGTCGGTTTGTGGAATTTTCTTACTGCGGCTAAGAAAGAAAGATAAGAAATTTGATTTTACTGAATTAACATGAGAAATAGTGAAATTCAATTCACATTGTTACTAATAACAAAATAGACGAATGACTTCAAAACAGAAGTGATAAACTGGAAGTTGCACCGCGTATATACAGTGGCCTTCACTTTATTTATTTATTAACATGATAGTGGCCTTTTCGGTTGGTCTTTGGCTTTCCTTTTCGTCATTTCCTCATCCAATCAACTAAGATCTATTGTCTCCACTTTGTCCCCATACGCGTTTTCTTGCCTTAACGACCACGTCTCCCTGCCAGTCCACTTCTTGTACATTTCCACTGCTTGCTGAAACTATATGTCACACAGCAAGTAGTAATACCCTGATCACATATTCATAGTAAGTGGCCATTAATTATTACATCTTCACTTTAATAAAATTAATATTTTTTAAATTTTATGATTTTGTTCATGAATTTAATATAATTGTGTGTCAATTATTTTTAATTATCGATTATTTTAAAATTTATTTAATTTATCTATTTGTCCTATTAATCTTCCTAGAATCTCACTGGAGATTTTTTTTTCTTAATTTGTCGGCATAGGGAGACAAGGCGGGCGGGCGGACTTTCACAATTGTATGCGGACTTGAAGTTATTATTAACAATAATATAATGCAGGTGCATAAATTTTGCTGTCAGTTCTTTGTTCTCTTCTCGCTTTTCTGTCAAGTGTGAGTAAATATTTACAGTATAAATTATTTATTAATAAAAAATTTTAATAAAATTTAAATGAAAAATATTTAAGAATATATAATTTTAAAAAAATAATATAAAAACAATAATTAAAAAATATTTTAAATATTTATAAAATACTTAAAAAATATATTAAATCAATACTTTTTATTTCTCTCTCACATTTATTAAGACACTTTTTACTTGTAATTTTACATTTTTAAAAGAAATTTTTTAATTTATATAGGCCTCTTAGACGTTATAAATTTATAATCCCTATTTGATTTTTTTTATTGGACTGTCACAATAGGTCAAAAAACAATTGCATTCCTGTCACAATCACTTACTGACATATCTATCCATGTATAAATGCACGTCACCTCAGTTCTTTCATTTTTATTTGATGCATGCGTGGTTTCCTTTCAAAATGGTGGACCATCATTTTAATGCATATTTTTTTTAATTTAATGAATAGGTACATAAAAACATTTATTTTATAAATTTTTAATTAATTTACGAAAGAAATTTAGTTTGTTTATGTAAAATATAATTTTAAATAAATATAATTTTTAATAAATTTTAAATAAATTTTTAATTTTATTTTTAATTATCTTTTACATTAAAATTTATTTAATTTATCTATTTCTCTTATTTATCTTCTCTAGAATTTCATTGGAGATTTTTTTTTCTTAATTTGTCGGCAGAGGGAGACAAGGCAGGCAGGCGGACTTCCGTCAGTTGTACGCGGACTTATAGTTATTATTAACAATAATATAATCAGGTGCATAAATTTTGCTGTCAGTTCTTTGTGCTGTTCTCGCTTTTCTGTCAAGTTTCAGTGAATATTTACTGTACAAATCACCTATTAATAAAAAATTTTAATAAGATTTGAATGAAATTTTTTTAAGAATATATAATTTTATCTTATCACTGTAATTAACTTTCATTGGCACGAAAAAAATTATCTATTATCTCCTGGATTTATATGATCTATTATCTCTACTTTCTCCCTCTATGCGTTTTCTTTCCTTAACGACCGCGTCTCCCTGCCAGTCGACTTCTTGTATATTTCCACTGCTAGTTAATGTCATTGCACCCATCCTGCTTCTGCTGCTAGTTAATTTCTTTTGTTGCCGAAACTACATATCACACTGCAAGTAGTAATACCCTGATCATAGATTCATAGTAAGTGGCCATTAATTATTATATCTTCACTTTAATTTGGATTGGTCCTGATGGGAAAAGGAGGAGGCTGTGCTCCCAGCAAGAACAAGGGACCACCTGTCCTCGACAGTCTTCCCAGCCACGGGGTCACGGAAGCAACCATCCCAGTCGCCGATGCGAATTCTGCCATTGTAGCCATTCCAGAAACGGCACCTATCCTAGTTGCCGACGCGAATTCTGCTGTTGCAGCAATCCCAGAAACGGTGTTGCCGCTGCCAGCTGCCGGGGAACACAAATATTGTTATGATGTTTTCCTCAGTTTCAGAGGCGAAGATACCCGCCAAGGATTTACGGGTCATCTCTATGATGCTTTGCGCAGAAGGGGATTCAACGTATTCAGGGATGATGAGAAACTGAGGAGCGGGGAACAGATTTCTCCTGCTCTACTTACTGCTATTGAAAAATCAAGGATTTCAATTGTTGTCTTCTCTGAGAATTACGCGTCTTCTACATGGTGCCTTGACGAGCTTGCCAAGATCCTCGACTGCAGGAAGCAAATGAACCAACATGTCTTGCCAATCTTTTACAAAGTAGAACCTTCCGATGTACGCCACCAGAGAAACAGGTATGGCGAAGCCATGATTACACACGAAGACAGGTTCAGAAATGCCTTAGGGAAGGTTCAAGAATGGAGGTCAGCTTTGTGTGAGGCTTCCAACTTGTCTGGGCTTGAATTCAAAACAGGGTAAGTTCTATGTGTATGTATATAATCAATTAATTTTAGCGGATGAAGTTTCTAAATGTTTAGTTAGTAGTTGTTATGCCCTGTTCTTGAAGATCTTTGGAAATGCATTATAGTCCTGATTCCTGAATCTCCTGATGTCATCGAATTGAAATGTGAGTTGAAGATGTCGTATTAAATTCAGGGAATTCTGTGTTGAGTGTTGACTGTAGGTTTTTTAAGTTTTGTTTTGAGCTTCATCATAGTTTTGCATCTTGTGTGAGATCAACTTCACGATAATTCTGTGTTGACCTTAGATTTTTAAGTTTTGTTTTTCAGCTTTATCATAGTTCTGCATCTTGTGTGAGATCAATTTAACCACTTAAAGAGCATTGCATTTTTCCAGGTACGAATATGAATTTATCGACAGGATTGCTAAAAAGGCCTTTGACTTGCTCCCTAAAAGTTTATATATTGATGAGCACATAGTTGGACTCCAGTCTCGTGTGGAAGAGGTGATGTCTCTTCTGGATATTAAGTCTAATAATACTGTTTGCATGGTGGGAATTCATGGAATTGGAGGAATAGGGAAAACAACACTTGTCAAAGCTCTATACAACTTGATTGCTGATCAATTTGAAGGTGCATGTTATCTTGCTGACGTTAGAGAAAGATCAAATCAATTTATGGGCCTAGTGCATCTCCAAGAGACACTTTTATCCAAGGTACTTGTGGATGATAGTGTTAAGTTGAGCAATGTTGATGAAGGTGCCTCTTATGATAAGAGAAGAGGCTTTGCCATCGTAGAGTGCTTTTGGTGCTTGATGATGTCAATAAAATTGAGCAATTAGAAAAATTGGCTGGAAAATGTGATTGGTTTGGTCCTGGTAGTCGGATCATTATAACAACAAGAGATAAACATTTGCTAAATGCTCATCAAGTTGAAAACAGATATGAAATGAAGGTGCTAAATGATCATGACTCTCTTGAACTCTTTTGTCGGATTGCCTTCAAAATGAGCCATCCTCAAACAAGGCTACGAAGATGTGTCCAATCATGCAGTGCATTTTGCTAAGGGCCTTCCGTTGGCTTTAAAAGTAATAGGCTCTAACTTGATTGGTAAAGATTTGGATGAATGGAAGTGTGCATTGAATAAATATGAGAAGATTCCACATAAAGATATTCAAAGTATACTTAGAATAAGCTACGATAGCTTGGATTGCAATGAAAAGGATATTTTTCTGGACATTGCCTGTTTCTTCAAAGGGCAGAAATTGGAATATGTGGAAAGCATACTAGATGGGTGTGGTTTCTTCCCAAAATTTGGTATTGGAGTACTTGTTGATAAATCGCTCATATCCATTGAAGGTGGGAAATTGAGGATGCATGATCTAATACAGGATATGGGCAAAGAGGTTGTTAGGCAAGAGGCACCACTAAAACCTGGTGCACGCAGCAGATTATGGTTTCATGAAGATGTCATTGAAGTACTAAGTGGAAACTCAGTAAGATCCTGATCATTATTTTCTTTCTTATAGATTATAGTTTTCATGTAACATTGGCAACATTTAATTCATGTTACTTCACCTTGCTTGTTTTAAAGGGAAGTAGTAATATTCAAGGAATAATGCTTGATCCTCCTGAACGAGAGGAAGTAGAATGGAGTGGTACTGCCTTTGAGAAGATGGATAATCTCAGAATTGTCATCATTAACAATGCATGCTTTTCCACCGGACCTTCTCATCTTCCAAATACTTTAAGGTTGCTTGATTGGAAGGAGTACCCTTCAGAGTCTTTACCACGAGGTTTTTATCCCAGGAAAATTGTTGTCTTCAACTTGTGCCACAGTCGTCTCACACTGACTGAACCATTCAAGGTATGTGTTTTGCTTTTACAATTAAACATTTAATGTTACATTTAGTTTATGATTTGCCTCAAAATCTATATCATTGAATAGCAGTGCTAATTATTTTACTTAAATTTTACTCCTGCAGAAATTTGAATATTTGACAATGATGGATTTTTCAGACTGTGACTCCATTGCTCAGATACCTGATATGTCTGGAGTCCCAAATTTAAGAGAATTGAAAGTTAACAAGTGTTACAATCTGATCGAGGTTCACGATTCTGTCGGATATCTAAATAAGCTGATGGTTTTAGATGTGAGTCGTTGCATCAAACTTACAAGCTTTCCACGTCAAATCCAGATGGCATCTCTCAAGTCTCTTTACCTCGATGGTTGCGTGTGCCTTGATCACTTCCCCGATATAATGGGAAAGATGGATGCTCTATCACTCATTAGGGCCAACGACACTGCTATTCAAAAGCTGCCACATTCTTTTGGTAATCTTACAGGACTTTCCCAATTGGAAATGCGTTCAATCACAAGGCTAAGGGAACTACCAAGTAGCTTTTTCATGTTGCAAAACCTTGCTTGGTTTCATTTCAAACCTAGTCCCCACATTCGAAAATCAATTAGAAAATGTTTGAGACAACTATCATTCCAATTTTATCGGAAGTTCCCTAAGGAATGTTTGGGACAAGTAAAACCAATGCAAGAGAGTCATTCAGCGGTAATTTGCTGCCCAAAGTTAATTTAGGCTTCACTCTCCGAAACTGTGGTCTTTTAGATGCAGATCTTCGCCTCATTCTTAATTGTTTTACAAACTTAAGCATGTTATATCTATCAGGGAACGATTTCGTTTCCCTCCCACAATGCATTGAACAACATGATAAGTTGGAGTTACTTGATGTGAGTAACTGCAAGAAGCTTCAACACATTCCAGAGATTCCATCAAATTTGAAGAAAATAAATGCTCAGAATTGTACATCATTAACAATCGAGTCATCAAGCCGTTTATGGTCCCAGGTTCTTCTATATTGTTTTCTTTTTCTTTATTTTATTCTATTTTTTTTTTCGTTATGATGCCAGCTTATGTGTGCATCTTTGCAGGTATATATTAACGCAGATACGGTTATCACGTCCTTATTATGATATAAAAAAACAAAAATTGGGTGATTAAATATTTCTACATATTGTTAACCAAAACAATAAATAATTCTACATATTAAATCATTATTTTCAAATGCTTTCATGCTCAATGATATATTGCTCATTTACTAAGTAATAATAATCTCTATTAATAATCACGTGTATTATTGATTTGCTTTAATTTATGGTATATCTTAATTTGTATTATTTTTAATCTCACAAACACCGTGGTTACTGTTGTTTTGATGTCTCAAGGTTTTGAAAGAGGACAATGAGTTGGAAATTGCGATGCCAGAATCACCAATTCCAGATTGGTTTAACCATCATTGCGATGGTGGGACCGTCTCTTTTTTCCATCTGTGGAAAGTTCCCTGTCGTTGCTTTGGCATTTTCCTTTGGGAAAGGCAATGTGAGGGCGAGAGGTGTACGGGACGATTTCTCGGTCAGCTTGCGCATTAATGGTCATCTAGTAACCAGGCAAAACAATTCTTCGTCTTCAATCTGTAATTCCATTGGTCCTGTTGTACAAGGCAACATGTTATTGTGGACACCACGAGGTAGTTTTGAGGAAGAAGACTGGCAGGAACTTGATGCGTTACTGGTGCATGATTGGAATGACGTTGAGATACAAGCCAAGTGTAGAGACTTATCAGGTTTGACCGTGAAGTACTCTGCAGTTTATGTATACAAGCCACAAGCAAACTTGGAGCATATCCAATTCAAGTGTTTTGATCCCAAAAACTCTACTACGGTCCCCACGACTTCGGAGCCTATTAAGCTTAAAGGTTCTCAAGCTGCTCTGGAAAGATCATTTATAGAAGGCCAGTTTGCCGTATGATATATTAATATTAATCCAAAAAAGAGATCTTAGTCTCACTGGCACTTATTATCATATCTCTGATGCCAATATGGTTCAATCTTAGTGGTTTCTTCTTGAGCAAGTGGTATAACATCGAAGTCACTATGGGAACTCACATTTCTCAATTCCATTGATTACTTTTACTGGTAACGATTTCAAATAAGTGGCTGAATTGAAGAAAAGAGTGTTTCTTACTTTCCTTGGGGATTGTTTATTTGGAGACTCTTTTGGGGGATTTTGGTTTGTCATGTTATTGGGCAAGACCTAACATATATATAGTGGACAAATGTGATTATCTGAATCTGGATGATCTCCATGCCATCTCCTTCACGTTTGCTGCAAATGAGTTTTTTTTTTTTTTAATGTAAAGTTTCCTGGTCTCGTGATAGTTTCGTCTATTGTAGTTCTTTCTCTGTTCGTGCCAAGCATGCTTGTTAATTTTTGGCTTAAACTGTAGTAAGCCTAACCAGCAGATGTTATGTGAACTGTGTAATTTTCTGGAATCTCAATCACAGCTTTTGATGTAGAACTGTGAGACTAGGCGGCCACTCATATACCCATGTAACATATATAATTTTTGCTGCTGACGTACATTAGCATCGTATTTCATCGTAGAATAAGAACAGAAATCTTAGTGCCTAGTCAAAATTTTAATATTTTTTATTTTTGTTATGACAAATTAATGCAAAAACTGAATGTAAGTTTCACATTAGAGTTGAACTAGTATAAATCTCTAAAGTAAAATTTTTTTAGTTGAGTGTTGTTACTGAGTTAGAATTTATTATCTGAATTTAATTTGCTCAAATGAAGTGGCAGGCAAATTAATTTTTAATTAATGTCATTATGTTTAAGTAGAGTTTTGCTTAATAAATTAGAAAAAGGTTAAACAGAAAAATCAATGGTAAGCTGCAACTATCATGAATGATTGGAGAAGTAGTGAATTTTTTTGCATATAAATTTCTACACATCTGTTCTATTCCATTTGTAAAGAAAAAAGAAATTGGATAACTTTCTCATTCTCTTTCGTTTCTTAATTGAAAATTTGTAACTAAACTTATATGTTCACTCAATAAATTTGCCAGTTGAATCCAAAAGTACATAGAGCTCTACGATCTACCTAATAAAATTCAAGTTGATATAATTCAAACAAATCACTTTTAAAATTTCAAAAGTAATAACGGAAATCTCACCGTGTAAAAACACACATTGCAGTAATGTCAAATTCTTGTGAGTCATCTAGAATCATTAGCCCATCAACAAAATCTTGAACAATGGAAAGCTTTTTCATTAACTTCTTATCTCTTAGCTTTGCTTTTCTTCTTGGCACCCAACACGCCCTATGTGTGACGGTTGAGAAGAATTTTCATTTCGAATCAATGCAAAACTTTCTCAGAGCGTTAAGAACTTGAACAAACTTTATAACTTGAAGGGACAGATTTGATGATGGAAGGAGTTTCAATGGTGGGTTGTAGAATTGATATGCTAAGAGGAGTTTCAGGGAATTGAAGATGATTAAAAAAAAAACGAACAGCAATGGATAATTTTTAATTTTTTTATTGAAAATTTGATGATATGTAAATTTACTTGGATGCCAAAAGATTCTGTCTTTTCTTTCAAGGTAAATAATATTTCTTTATCTTACTAATTGCATGCTATTTATTCATTGCATGATTTATTATCTCTTATTATATAATCACTTAGACTATGTACTTAATTTGATGAACTAACTAATTACTGTTATCAGGTGTCTCGTCTCTACACTAATTTTTTATTTTAAATTTTTTCTACAAAAACTTTCATTTGCGCTGGATGTCAACTTAAAGTTGCCTTCTGAAGATGTTTCATTGTATTACTCCACTAAAATTGATGCGAAGAGTTGACATGGACCCACACAAGATGCAGAAAAATACAAACCAATTTTCTTGCCCCTTCAAGCTGTCAATCATGATCTGTACAAGAAAATACTCTCTAATTTTCCGAAAATGAGTATAAATATTATTCTTTCATTCAATAAAATTTCCACTTTAAACAATTCAAAAGATCTGCAGTATGCAATGAAACATCGTATTCAACCAAAGGCAAACGTATTGGGGTCTTTTTGTTTATAATTATTATTAGTTTTCCTTTTTTTTTTTGGTCCTTTACTTAGAACAGAGAACAACTTGATCCAGCGCCATGGACAAGAAGCCAGCATACTCTACTGAGTCCAAATTAGTATTACTGGTAAGAAACTCGCAGATATATGTAATAGGATTTGTCAGTCAGAACTTGCAACGCAAAGCATCCATTTTGCAGTTAAAATCTGCAGCACCCTGGCTTCGAACCCATCTTTCCGCCCATCCATTATTTGCTTATTTCAGCAGCCAATTAGTATCTTACTTCAGATAATCCATAGTACAAGCCTTGAGAAAGGCAATACACAACAGTACAGTAGAATGCATGACCCATTTACTGCGAAGCAACCTACTAAAACAGAGTCACACTTGAGGGGAAAAAACTAAAAGAAAAAAAGAAAATAAAGAGTCAACGTCAGATCCCCAGAAAGAAAATATCAAATTTTCCCCTTCCTCTCCATCGAAAACGGCAAAATACTATAAATAGAACAATTTAACAATTTTTGTAGAGAACGACAAAGCTAGTACTGAGCCCTTGATCAAAATCTCATTATAAAGGCCATCAAACTCCAACGTATTTGCGTCCTATGAACGAACCTCAGTTTAACATGATTAAGGAAGGAAATGCTTTTAATTAAGCTATATATCATATCATCTCATAGCACTAGCAGGGTAAAAAAAAAAGAAACAGACCAGAAAGGACAGCAATTATCCCCCGTCCCAGACATCATACTTTCCCGAGAAAGTAGAAAACAGAAATCTCATCGATCAAATACTGAGACATGGTAGAATAAAGAAGCACCTGATCACCGCTGTTCCGAACAAGATGGTCCCTCTTCGAACGAACAAAAGAGGAGGGATTGAATATTGTCCACAACATTTGGACCATGTGTTATTGCAGAATTAGAGAAGGAACTTCATCTCACTTTATTCAACTAATAAGCCTTTTAAATATACAGCAGATAGAACGGTTAAAAAAATGATAAAATCTAAACTGATTTTTAATAATATGAAAATTCAAAATCACATAAATCGAACATTATCAATTTTTCAATAACTAATATTAATTTTAAATTACATGATCTAAAATTGTAAAACAAATATTATAAATATTTTATGCATATTATATACATGGGTTTGAAACTATAGCAGACCTATATAATCATATATAGTCTAAACTTCAATAATTAAACAAATCATATTTCTCAATTAAGTTCACAAACCATTCATTATGCTTTTTTTTCCTTTAAAAGAAAGAATGAATAAATTAAACACGAATAATAAAGTGAATCGGTACCTCTAAAATTTTATTGAAAAAAAAAATTGAAAAGGTGATTAAATGTTGACACTTGACACCTCTTGGCATTGATAATCAATTACATGGCCAAGACTGAGGGAATCGTATCCTTCCAAATTTAAGCCCAAAAGTTTTCGTCCGCTTTCTTGTTCTTGGTCAAGCATTAATACATAGATTGTCACGATATCATTCACAAATAAAAATGTCATTACCACTAAGATATTTTAATCTTGAAAATGCCATTTTCTTCCTGCTGCGCTTGGTTGAGTAGCTATACCCTGATCATAATGGCTATTATCTGCACTTTGAATTACACTTTTTGACAGGGCGAAAAGAAAAAAGCAAGTAAAAAAAAAAAAGACATAGACTCTGGAAGCTCTAAACGTTTAAAGTAAGTTTAGTTCGGAGTAAATTTGATCGCCAGACATGATCAAGGTTGCAGAGCAATTAATTTTTTTAAGAAGACAACCTAAAGTACTTGGTTTCATATTTATAAATAATTTAAAAATTCACAAAAAAAAAAACAAAGAAAGAAAGAAAGAATCCCCAACCCTAACGAATCAGTACCCTGATTATAGCCGCTGTAGATTGTTCTTGATCGAGGAGTTAGGAGGAGGCCGTGTTCGCACTTGTCAGCAACAAGGTAGTGCCAACCGTGCTTCACAGTCCTTCAAGCCGTGGCGCAGCGAAAACACCCATCATCATCCCAGTTCCCAGAAACGCTTCCGCCGAAACGGTTTCGCAGAAACGCCCACGATGCCGATGATGATGTCCCAGAAGCGGTTTCGCAACAGTTGCAACTGCAAGTCACCGGAGAACCCAAATATAGCCATGATATTTTCCTGAGTTTCAGAGGCGAAGATACCCGCCAAGGATTTGCGAGTCATCTCTATGATGCTTTGTGCCGAAGGGGATTCGACGTATTCATGGATGATGAGAAACTGAGGAGAGGGGAACACATTTCTCTTGCTCTGCTTACCGCTATTGAAGAGTCAAGGATTTCGATTGTTGTCTTCTCTCAGAATTACGCGTCTTCTTCATGGTGCCTTGATGAGCTTGTCAAGATCCTCGACTGCAGGAAGCAAGTTTTGCCAATCTTTTACAAGGTGGAACCTTCGGATGTACGCCACCAGAGAAACAGGTATGGCGAAGCCATGACTGCACACGAAGACACGTTCAGAGATGCCTTGGGGAAGGTTCAAGAAAGGAGGTCAGCTTTGTGTGAGGCTTCCAACTTGTCTGGGTTTGAATTCAACACAGGGTAAGTTCTATTTGTATGTATATGATCAATTAATTTTAGCGGATGAAGTTCCTAAATGTATAGTTAGTAGTTGTTATGCCCTGTTCTTGAAGATCTTTGGAAATGTGAAAGGCATTATCGTGCTGACATCATTCATCGAATTGAAATATGAGTTGAAGATGTCGTATTAAATTCAGGGAATTTTGTGTTGACCTTTCTTTTTTAAGTTTTGTTTTCAGCTATATTATAGTTTTGCATCTTGTGTGGGATCAACTTCATGATTTAAAGAGCATTGCATTTTTCCAGGTACGAATATAAATTAATTGAAAGGATTGCTAAAACGGCCTTTGACTTACTTTCTAAACATTTATATATGGATGAGCACCCGGTTGGACTCCAGTCTTGTGTGGAAGAAGTGATGTCTCTTCTAGATATTAAATCTAATAATATTGTTTGCATGGTGGGAATTCATGGAATTGGAGGAATAGGGAAAACGACACTTGCCAAAGCTCTATACAACTTGATTGTTGATCAGTTTGTAGGTGCAGGTTATCTTGCTGATGTTAGAGAAAGATCAAATCAATTTATGGGCCTAGTGCATCTCCAAGAGACACTTTTATCCAAGGTACCTGTGAATGATAGTGTTAAGTTGAGCAATGTTGATGAAGATGCCTTTGTGATAAAAAAGAAGCTTTGCCGTCATAGAGTGCTTTTGGTTCTTGATGATGTCGATAAAATTGAGCAATTAGAAAAACTGGCTGGAAAATGTGATTGGTTTGGTCCTGGTAGTCGGATCATTATAACAACAAGGGATAAACATTTGCTAAATGCTCATCAAGTTGAAAACAGATATGAAATGAAGGTGCTAAATGATCATGACTCTCTTGAACTATTTTGTTGTTTTCCCTTCAAAATGAGCCATCCTCAAACAAGCTACAAAGATGTGTCCAATCATGCAGTGCATTTTGCTAAGGGCCTTTCATTGGCTATAAAAGTAATAGGCTCTAACTTGATTGGTAAAGATTTGGATGAATGGAAGTGTGCATTGAATAAATATGAGAAGATTCCATATAAAGATAATACTTAGAATAAGCTATGATAGCTTGGATTGCATTGAAAAGGATATTTTTTCTAGACATTGCCTGTTTTTTCGAAGGGCAGAAATTAGAATATGTGGAAAGCATACTAGATGGGTGTGGTTTCTACCCAAAATTTGGCATTGGTGTACTTGTTGATAAATCTCTCATATCCATTGAAGGCAGGAAATTGAGGATGCATGATCTAGTACAGGATATGGGCAAAGAGGTTATTAGGCAAGAGGCACCATCAAAACCTATTTCACGCAGCAAATTGTGGTTTCACGAAGATGTTATTGAAGTACTAAGTGGAAATTCAATAAGATCATGATCATTATTTTCTTCTTATAGATTATAGTTTTCATGTAAAATTGGCAACATTTAATTCATGTTACTTCTCCGTACTTGTTTTAATGGGAAGTAGTAATATTCAAGGAGTAATGCTTGATCCCCCTCAATAATAGGAAGTAGAGTGGAGTGGTACTTCCTTTGAGAAGATGGATAATCTCATAATTGCCATCATTAATAATGCATGCTTTTCCCCCAGACCTACTTTATCCAAGGAAAATTGTTGTCTTCAACTTTTGCCATAGCCTTCTCAGACTTGCTGAACCATTCAAGGTATGTGTTTTGTGTTTATAGTTAAACATGTAACAATCATTTATTTTATGACTTGCCTCTAAAAATCTATATCATTGAATAGCAGTGCTAATTATTTTATTTAAATTTTTTTCTTGCAAAAATTTCAATATTTGACAATGATGGATTTTTCAGATTGTGAATTCAGTACTCAGATACTTGATATGTCTAAAGTCCCAAATATAAGAAAATTGATTGTTCAGAACTGTTACAATCTGATCGAGGTTCACGGTTCCGTCGGATATCTAAATAAGCCAGTTAGTTTTGATGTTAGTGGTTGCATGAAACTTACATGGTTTCCACATGAAATCCACATGGGATCTCTTGATTATCTTGACCTTAATGGTTGCATAAGTCTTGAGTACTTCCTTGATATATTGGGAAAAATGGATGCTCTAAAATGCGTTAGTGCAAACAAAAATGCTTTTGAAGAGCTGCCACATTCCTTTGGTAATCTTACAGGGTTTACCCAGTTGGTTATAGCTGTCAGTAACTGCAAGAACCTTCGAGTCATTTCAGAGATTCCATCAAAATTGATGAAAATAAAGGCACAAAATTGTAAATCACTAACAACAGTGTCATCGAGCCTGTTATTGTTCCAGGTTCTTCTATTTCGTCTTCTTTTCTGTATTTTATTTTATTTTACTTTTTTGGTTTGCTTTAACTTATGTACTGTGTTTTATAATTACTTTGTGTTCTTACAGTTTCATGAGCATAGTTTACAAGTGGAGATAAACTTATTTTTTCTATCTGAAAAACTTGTGGTTATTGTTGTTTTGATGTCTCAGGTCTTGAAAGAGGACCATGAATTGGAAATTACAATGCCAGAAACACCAATTCCAGATTGGTTCGACCATCGTTGCATGGGACGGATCGTGTCTTTTTCCAGAAAGTTCCCTGTGGTTGCTTTAGCATTTTCTGTGGGGAAAGGCAATGAGGGGGCATTGGGTGTACAGGAGTCCCATGTTGAGGTCAGCTTGTGCAATAACACTCATCTAGTAATCAGGCACAACTATTCAATGTCTTCAATCTATACGTCTAGTGATACTATCACAGAAGGCAATGCATTTTTGTGGAAACCCAAAAGGTAGCCTTGAGGAAAATGAATGGCAGGAACTTGATGCCTTGCTGGTACATGAAGATTGGAATGATGTTGAGATAGAAGCCAAATGTGGAGACTCATCAGGTTTGACCGTAAATTACCATGCAGTTTATGTGTACAAGCTACAAACAAACATGGAGGATATCCCAGTTTATGTGACCATTGATTTGCAGGGTTGTGATGCATCGATCTTGCTTGCTGATAGCCCGTCTATTGAGAGCGAAAAGACTGCAATTCCTAATGACAACTCAATAAGGGGATATAATGTCATTAATCAAGCTAAAGCTAAGGTAGAAAAGGTGTGCCCCGGAGTTGTGTCTTGTGCAGACATTGTAGCAGTAGCAGCTCGTGATGCATCATTCGCTGTAAGTATGCCTAATGACCTATGCTTTATAGTTATAACTTGTAGCTTAATGTATATGTACATATAATGAGACTTGTTATGCATTTTTGTTCTTTGATTAGGTGGGTGGTCCATCATGGACTGTCAAGCTTGGACGGAGAGATTCTACCACTGCAAGCAAAAGTTTGGCTAATAGTGGCCTTCCACGTTTTACAGATAATCTTGATACTCTGATCTCTCGTTTCAATAAGAAAGGGCTCAGCGCGAGAGACATGGTTACTCTATCTGGTAATTAATTTATCATAATGATAGCTAAAACATATATATAAACATAATTAGTGGATGACAATTGAGACAAATATTTTCACTTCATGCAGGTGCCCACACAATCGGACAAGCTCAATGCGCCACATTTCGTGATAGGATATACAACAATGCCAGTGACATAGATGCTGGATTTGCTAGCACTCGCCAACGTGGTTGTCCATCCCTGAGGAGCCCTGATAACGATAAGAAGTTGGCACCATTGGACTTGGTCACGCCCAATTCTTTTGACAACAACTATTTCAAGAATTTAATCCAGAAAAAGGGTCTTCTTCAATCAGATCAAGT
>NSJW01000694.1:0-106529 GCA_019955255.1 Castanospermum australe | reverse complement strand
CTTTGAAACTATCGCACTAAAGATCAATCCCTATGATAGGATAGGATCCACTTTCCCTCCATGCTTTGAAAAAAACAAAGAAGGAAGACTTGAATAATTTTATTTAGCTTATTTTTATTTTATATGAGACTTTTATTTATATTTAAATTTTAACATTTTCTTCTTAAGTCATGATACTTTTTTTTGAACGAAAGTACTTTTAGAACTTTTATTCATGCTTAAATTTTAATAAATATAATATATATACAAGATGGAAGGAGGGATATTATTGTTAGGGATCATCACATTTCCCCAAATCACCATCATAAATTTTTAATAAGAAATATATGCAGTTATTAGTTGTTTTGAAGCGAAACTAGTAGTCACTAGGATGAAGGTAAAATGAAAATATAGTGTGATTCATGGTTTGCTTCCAATAGGGAATATCTTTTGGAGGATTAGTTGCCTTGTTTCTATGAGGCTGTATCTTGTTTGGCAGATGTTTACTCAGCTGCGCTTCACATATGAACAAGAGAGTCATCCAGAGGAGTTTTTTATCCCTTATATCTGGCAGCTAGTACTATCCCGTTGGTATGATTCCTGGACCTTCTTATCCACAGTTTCAAGGGTAGTTGTAATTATTTTACTTTTCTTGTAGTTTGACATTTGTTAGTCTTATTATATTTCCGTTCCACTTCTAAACTGAATGGGCTGGCTATTAAAGTAAGTGCCAAGCTTGGATAATCATTTCGAGTAGTTGAGACTTGAGATACTCTAGGGGATTAATTCTATTATCTATCTTATTATTGATTATTCAAGTTTTGTTACTTCTCTTCCACCTATGGTTTTCTCATTCTGTGCATGTTGCTGATGCAAAAATTTGTCACCTTCAGTGGATTCTCATTCCACACAGAAGCAATAAACTTGTTTCCAGTTTATCTACCTACAGAAGTATGAATCTGAATCTTTCTGTGTGTGTGTGTGTGTGTGTCTATATATATATATTTCGGTGATATTTCCTGTTTATTTATTCTTGCTTTTGTAACTGTTTCTCCAATGGAAAAATGTCTACTATCATTACAGAGTCGCTGTAAGTTTAATAGTTGTTCTTGATAATTCATTTATATGTCGTAAGTCAGCATCTTTTTGAAGTCTTTTTTAGTGGCATTCTCCCTTCCCTTTGAAATTTAAAAGAAAGCTGAGCAGTTGTCCCATACGATCTAACTTTCTTTTGTAAGAAAAAAAGGGATCTATTTTTCTTCTCTCTCTTTCTCTCTGTCTGATTCTTACCTTGTTTTGGTAGACATTTATTGTCTGCTCTATAGTTTATTACAAGTGATACAGCAGACTCATTTGTGTAATGCATAATTGAAGGCACATTAATTTTCTAAGAAACTGAAGTCTTGTTAGTTTGAACCGCCTTATCATCTTTGACATATAAAACAAGTAATTGAAGGATGGAAGAATTGGTTCCCACCTTCCAACTTGTAGCTTTACCCGGTGTATTGTTAGGTCAAGATCAATCTCGTGCATAGTGTGATGTGCTTTTATTTTCTTGTGTTGGATGCATGGTACTGATTTCTTCACTTGTTTTGGTCATTGACTTGTAACGAGTTGCAGAGTATTGAAAATGGGGTGGTGGAAAGGACACTCCAAAATGGTGATTTTGACAAGCCTGAGTATCAGCTTGATCCATAGCCGGGCTGTAAGACACAACGTGGCTGCCAAAGACGTTAGTTCTCTTGGTGAATATTTGTACATATGAAATAGCTATTAAGATCTCGGAAAAAAACAGAGGTTGCTAAGATGTAACGTTCTCATTCTTTTCTGTTCATAAATTTGTGAGTGTAGAAGTTCATGTCCGCAGAAGAAAAATGAGATGTCCATGTAATGAATAGGTGGTGATGCTATTATCCATGTCATACCTGAGCTTTTATAGATGTGCTACCAGTCCCTTAACTGATATTCTCTTACCTCTCTACTTTTTTGGGTCAACACAATGTTAACACATATATGCCAGAACATCGTAAATTCTACCCTGGACAGTGTTATAATCAAGTTTGCTCTGTGGTGTATCAAGATTATTTTATCGAACAATTACGAAATATTCAGATAATAATTCTACTGATGATAATCATCTCTTATACTTTATTACTAGATGATCAAATAATGATTGTAGTTAGTCAATCTTGCGACCTGCCTACCTATCACATTTCAAAGCTGAATTAAAGTGCTTCGCAAACGAAAAAAAAAAGGGTGTAACTATTTTCAATTTCCCTAAGTTAACATTTTTTATTATATTATATTTTATTTTATAGAAGAAAAGTACTACTTCTACGTCATGTGTAGTTATAGGCTCCAAATCAAGACATTTGTCTACCTTAACGTGAAGCAAAAGAATTTTACTACTCAAGTTCAACACGGAGGAATCTGCTCATCATCATTCATTTTCTCATAAATTATATTTTTCTCTAATTCTACAAAGACATAAGATTCAAAAAAACACTAATTTTAAACAATTGGGCTTGGATCACGAATCCCTTGAGACTTTCTCCTTTATCTTCACAATTCCATTTTTCTGTCCCTTCAAAACTCAATTAAACCAGGGTGCCTCCCGTGACATACTCTGTAAAAGCCAGTGCAACCAAACCCAACATGGCAAATCTCCCATTCCACAACTCTGCATCCGAGGACATGAACCCTTCAGATTTGGACTCCACGCTAACCCCTTTGAACAGGGGAATCAAAGAAGCAAGGGTCAGGAGCACACTAGTTCCCAAGAACCATGGGATGCCACCGTTTGATATCTGTGCAAATACATCCTGGCCTTTTGCTAGCTCCACTGCAACTGCAGCTACAAATCCAATCATGGCCAGCCTTCCATTGATCCTCTCCGGTGCAGGCCCACTGAAAGCCATCACATCCGAAAACTTGGTGCTCACCTGCCATTAGTCATGTTCATTGTCAATGGGTGGCATCATATTGCTAATCAAAATTCAAACTTTCAAAGCTAATCTACTTCTATAGTTAGATCTGTCATTCTTTTGGGTATAGCCAAATTGATATTTGATTAACACCTGCACCACATTCAACGGGTGTTGGCGAATTGTTCTTTAGCTCTTCATCTAAGCCTAAAAATCAAAGCTGAGAGAACCGTTCAACTCAGATATCTGGAAGAACAAAGTTATAGTTGGGTAGTTGTTGTCAAATTTAGTTTACATTTTACACAGGACTCACCTTTGGTGAACGAGTAGAGGCTGGCTGTGGCTGGGGTTTTGCTGCTGCTGCTGCTGGTGTAACTGGGGTTGTTGGCTCACTTGGCTGCTCTTCCTGGAATCAGAAAGTAAAAAACCAATGATTCAGATGGTTACATATGATTAATCCTAAACACTAGAAGAAACAGCCCAAATGACATTCGAGCATGAAACAGCCACTACACAAATGATCTGACATAATTTTCCGTGAATCATTACCTCGGCCATGGACCGAACTCTCAAGCTAGCATTCCTTCTCAAGCTTGGCATGTACATGGCAGGAATGCCAAATTGGTTCACCCTGGACCTGCTGGAAATGCGAGTCATGGGGCTTGCCAGGATGGATTGCACCGCATACGATGAGGCAGCCATAGTTGAATTTGGTATGCGTAACACAGTTCCTAAATGCAATATGTAGGTAGCTATGTAACAAGGTCAAACACGGGCTACTAAGATGGAGAGCTTCTCTTGGCACCTAAGCTCAGAGTCTCTCTCAAGAAAACTTGGTGAATCACAGTGCAATTCTTCAAGTCTATAACTACACCTGGACCTGAGGATGAAGAGTAGAAGAGGGCTGTTTATATAGAATTAAAGGGCAAGCATTGTGGTGGATATTTTGGATCCGCGTCACGAGTATCTAGGTCCTAAAGGTCATTGGTTCGCGTGGCTTCGCTTGTCCACACATGGAAAAAGCATGAGACGTGGCTCCCATAAGGACCAGAAGGTGCCGCTCGGTGAATCTGAGGTTAGAATGGTTGCAGACTTGGAGGATGCAGGACCTCAGTTATTATTATTACTACTCCAAAAAAGTTTGATAAGGGCTAGAACGTTCTGGAGTCCTCTACATAATTGGTGGCTTGGCTTGGCATAATTCTTAATTAACTAGGAAATTATCAAATTAAAAGTATGTTTTGAGGAATTTTTTTTTCTACGTTTTTTACTTTTGTTTTTTTTGAAGATTATTTTTTAAATCACATTTTTTTAAATTATAAAGAATGTTTACTTGATATAATTTTTATATAGTTAGTAAGTTGCAATTACGTTTTTAATTTTTAATTTATTCTCGAGATTTTAAGAATAAAATGATAATGAATGACTATTTGTTACTTTTAAATTTGATTCTATTTAGAATTTTTTTTAAATAATATTTTCATTAAAACTTAACCAAACACTTTTGTTCTTTGGGTTGAAGTAACGAAACATATTTTTAAGCACACAATGTATTTTCTTGCTTTTTGTGCAAATCACATTGGTCTGGGAATGCAAACGCAATTCATCGAACGTTTGTTGCAATTGAGATCCCATGAAGAATTGATTGGGCCTACGACTTTAATGGTAGATGAAAGCATAGGAACAAAACTTTTTTCATATCTTTACGACGGCATCACAAGCCCGAGTGGACAACGGACAAAGTCATTAACATTATAAGGGAATTTGACTCATTTGAGTGGTTTAGGCAAGACAGCGACTTTGAAACTATCGCACTAAAGATCAGTCCCTATGATAGGATAGGATCCACTTTCCCTACACCCTTTGAAAAAAACAAAGAAGGAAGACTTTAATAATTTCATTTAGCTTATTTTTATTTTATATGAAATTTTTATTTACGCGTAAATTTTAATATTCTCTTCCTAAATCATTATGATTTTTCTTGAACGAAAGTACTTTTAAAACTTTTACTCGTACTTAAATTCTAACAACCATAATATATATATGCAAGATGGAAGGAAGGGAGATTATTGTTAGGGACCATCACATTTTCCCAAATCTCCATCATAAATTTTTAATAAGAAATATATGCAGTTATTAGTTGTTTTGAAGCGAAACTAGTATAGTCACTAGGGATGATTATTATTCATTCAAATACCTAGAGGACACCGTTATTTATGAACAGAAGGAAGGATATTGGAATTAATCCAAAGATGAAAAAGAATTGAGTATGGTCAAACCTGTGACACAAAAATATGAGAAATCGGAGGTTGAAATTCACGTGGACTGAATGAATTATGTATACACCTCATTTGACTCTCAAAATTATATTTGAAATTGGAATTGAATCTGTTAATTCTAATTTTTATGTTTGAAAAGCTACTTAGAATTAAAATTGTAATTTCATATAACAAATTTAAGTAATTGAAAAACAGCTAGCCAAAACTCTCATTAATTATTAATTTGAACCTTAAAAATTATCAATTTCAAGACCTCATAATTAAAGGCTCTCTCTCCCGTGTTTTTTTTTTAAATTTTTATTATGAAAATATTTTCAAAAATGTGACCATTATTATTATAAAAAATTATTATAGTAATTCTTTAATATATTTATTCTTTTATATAAAATTGTTTTAATTTTTTTAAAGAAAAAATAGTAAATATTTGTATTTGTAAATAAAATTTATCAAATTTTTTAAACAATTGATTATTATACAACAACTTGCCTATATTCTAGTGTTTTTATATTTTCTAAACAATTTTATATAGTGATAATTTGCGATAAAAAATTTATTTTAAAAAAATTGATTATATTATATCATAAAAATTATTATTGTATTAATTTTTATTTTGTAAATAGATTGTTTACTACTACCATGCATCTGTCTCACCATATTCAATATGAAGGAGTCAAGAATACTATGAGAACCAGCATACAAGCAAGTGCACTAATTTTGATCAATTAAAAATTTAAAATGGCAAAAATAAATTGTTTAACCAACACTTAAAAATTTTGCAAAGTAAGAGAATGAGACAAGTTGGGAAGATCCCTTAACTTTATCAGCTTAGATTATAAATTCAACTTCAAATAGTCATTAAATTTTCCAAAGTACAAATTACACAATTGAAGCCCCTGATAATGTCAACCAATACGAAGCATGGTAAAATAAATTGCTAACATCAACAATTATATGGCAATATTTCAATGTTAATGTAGCCAGTGCAGCCTATTGCAGAGTGTATTTAGAATTTTCATTTGTAAAATGAACTCTCATTTGTCCAAGAGAAAGCATCAGTTCAAAATAGTGATGCAAAGAATCTGATTTGAGGCTGATTTGAGGGACAACCATTTTCCATAACAATGAAGTATTTTACCAGTTGACTAAACAATCCACGGTTGACCTGCACAATGAGCCCTTCACATACTTTGCTACAAGATTCAATAATAGAAAAGTCTTAACCTGGACATGAAGGAAAAAAGTATTGATCACAATCTTATAAAATATCAAAACGAGAGACCCGTTTAAGTAAACATATTGGCACGTACAAGCTCCATTATAGATTTCGTTGGAACATCATGTGGAGCAATTTCCTTTCGAAAGTTTTTGTTGGAACATCAGTTGAGTTTTTGCAAGTTAAGACTTGGAAGAACTAATGTAGAACAGTTACTAAATAAGAAATAAGAACCGAAGTTCCTGCATGCTTGGCATGATTTCTCAACAAATATTATACTTTCCTTAATTGGTCACAGGAACACAAAGTATTATCACAACATATTATAATTTCTTTAATTGTTCATCACAGAATGCCTAAGGCATCCTAGTTTAGAGTTTAGACCACATGTTACGTGGTCCTTTGCAAGCCTGCTTGTTCGGTATTTTAATAAAAAATATATTTGAAATGGGAGTTATAAGAGTGTGTAGACAAGTCTCACTATATTGAATAGATTAATACTGAATAAAGAGTATATAAGGGACTCTTTAATATGAGAATGTAACTCTTAAAGTTAAGGATTCACTTTAAAGATAAAGTGAAGATATTAATTATTAATGAGAAAATTAACGGTTGAGATTATGATAAAATACATGTACATATATAACAAACTATGATATTAAAATTTACTCATTTAATTTTCTTATCAACGTTTAATATTTCTCACTTTACTCTTTAAAGTAAATTCTTCACTTTAGAAGAATCAAATTCTTAATATGACAAAATACATAAGTAAGGACTTAAACAAATTAGTTTAGTTGAAATATCATATCAAAAACCAGGTCGGCTATGAACACCGCTAATTAATTTATGAAATCACTACAAAACAATTAATAAAAGAATATTTTTAAAATGCAAAGCAATACAAATTCGAAGTTTGTTATTACATGCATGTTTTTATTTGATCATGAAATTGACATTTAGCAATATATATTGTCACAAGTTTCATGATCATTACATATATAAATTAGAACTTTAGAACTTTGTTATAACATGCATATTTTCTTTAATTAAAAAAATTATACTACTCATTTAAAATTTTTAAGAGATTTTGGGGTAAATTAAAATTTAATAATTTAAAACCTGTTATAGTAATGTATACAATTAATTTTATTAGAATATAACTTTATATATATATATATATATATATATATATATATATATATATATAAAATAAATAATTCTTGTTTGCTTATTCATTTACGAAATCTGTCTTAAAAAGAATACAAATAATTGTTTGTCATTAATTGGATCATGAGATTAATACAAAAAAAATCAATATACATACGATTATGGGACAATCGATCAGATACTATTCTTTGTTGTGAATCATTTCGAATTGGTTACTGCATGCACATCTGATTTTAAGATTGCCATGTTTTGCATCATTATGATGGATTACATTATTTAATTAATGTAGTGAATTTTTTTCTTGCAGTTCAGGTATTTAAATTTCTTTTTCCTGATATATCAATCTTATACATGGTATATTTAATTAAATTTTATAATATGTATAGAAAAATAATTTTGAATAATTTAAAATAAAAATAAAAATTTATGTTGCAGTGTCTTCTAGAATCATTTTCGAATCTATCCCTGAAAGTAAAATAAAAATAAATTATGTGTTGTAAAAAAAAAATCAATATCCTTATTGGAAAATGTATCAAATACTACATCTTACTATTTGAAGTTTTAAATTTATTTTCACATTGACTGTAGTTGAACTTTAGTTTGCTATAATTTGGATTACTGTGACTTTGTAGATCCTTAGCGACCTTAAAGATCTAAAGCAGTTTAAATATTGAAATGCTTTTACTAAAATGGGTACTTGACTTTGTAGATCCTTGGCAACCTTAAAAGATCTAAAACAGTTTAAACATTGAAATGCTTTTACTAAAACAGGTACTTGTTCTTTCTTTTTGTCAGGAGACTTGTACAAAAATAAAAGACAAAAATTAAACAAAAATCTAAAACAGCCATAGGTCGCTACACATCTAATACAATTAAAAGCATAGTTATTAAATTGTGTATGGTATCATAAGATGTTTTTAATAAATAATATATAATTATATGCATAATTACAAGATATATTTCTATCTCCCTTCTGTAAACTATACTCATAAAGAGAAATTTGAAAGCTCCGTAGTAACACACAATTTTAAATCATTGCACGGTTTTTTTAATTTTTATACTTGCCAACATGGGTTTTTTTTTTTTCTTATTCCATCCAGTTTATATTATTTACGGATTTGAATCATCTCCTATTACAATACCATCTTCTTAGAAAGAAATAGACACAAACCTTTTATATGTAATAACTTATTATAATAAGTTATAAATCTACTAGTTATATTTAATGTTTTTTATTTTTATTTCTTTAATAGAATATACTTTTACTATTTTAACAATAGGAGTGAATCCGGTCCATTATTTACTTCACTTAAGTTAGTCAATATGATTTTTTATATTTATAAATAATTTTGAATTTCTATAATTTATGGGACAATAACTCACACACTTAATATACAATAATTCACACATTTAATATACAGTCAATGGCTCACACGCTTAATGTACATCAATGATTGTGGAAATATGCCATGTAAGACTAGCAATAAAAACCCAATGTGAGTTATTACCCATTAAATTATAGGAATTCAAAATTATTCATAAATACAAAATTCAGAGTTGATTAGATGAGCTTGATTGTATTCTTCAGATAATTATTCAATGTGGAACTCTTACACACTCTTATAACTTCCAAAGTCAAATTTAAATACAAGCTATATTATTTTTTTCTTTTTATTAAAATACCTAACACACAAGTAATGGTATAAATGGGTCAGGCAGCCTATTAAAAGTCCACGGACTATCCTTCCTTTCAAGTTTCAACCTTACTAGACCTAACTTATTTATTATACAAGTCAGTTTTAAGTTTTTAAAAAAGCTTATTAATTAAATAGGCCAAATTTAAGTATTTAAAAATAATTATTTGACCTAAGAAATATGTCTATTTATTTATTATATATATATGTGTGTGTGTGTGTGTGTATAATTAAAAAGTTATAATATTTATACAATTTATTATTATATATTTATAATTTTATACATGATTTAATAATTTTAATTAAAGACTTGGGCCTATTTAAAATAAAAACTTTGAAAGTCTAAGTTTGTTGACCTAATTGAAAGCTTTCATGTATAGGATTAACAAAAATTTCCGTACTCACAGGAATCTGCAAAGATTACCTGCGACGAGGTAAGAGGTGGGTACCTATTTAATAAATGAAGACGGAGGCAGGGATCACACTATTTGCCCCCACTCATACCCGCTATGCTTACGAAATTTTTTAAAATTTTTTTTAGCATATTACACATATTATGACTTTTTTCCTTAAAATGATATAGAAATATATATTTTCTTATTATTTTATAATAATATTTTCTAATGAATAAGTTCATAATAATAAAAATTATTAAAAAAATTATATTATTATAATAATAAATATTTATATTGATTGATTATTATAAAATATAATCTAACTTGATATGTTATTTATAATATATTATTTTAATTTTGTAAATATTTTAAATTTTTAGAAAAAAATGTAATATATGATTAAAAAATTTATCCATTTATATATTTTAATTTTTAATTTTAAATATTCATTTTTAATTTTTAATAATCACAAATACCCACTTTTCCGTATAAATTATAAATGGGTGCCAGTTACGGGAACAGGAAGAGCACTACCTACCCCCATGAACCCCATTGACATTCCTATTCATGTAGTGTAGGCTATTCCTATTCATGTAGTGTAGGCTAAATTTTTATTTTATACTATGGTGACATAGAGTTTTGAATTTATGATATTTTTACAAACTATTTAAATGCCTAACCCTAACCCAGTCCTAATGCCTTAAAACAATTATAGATTTGATAAAAGTAAAATCAAATCCATAAATAAATAAATCAGCATTGATAACTTCATTTAGAAATTTTTTTTTCCACTTTAAAGTCATTATCCTGGAGTGAATCCCGGAGGATATTTTCTTGAGATAAGCATAATGATTGAATACAAACAGAGACAACATTAATTCATAACAGACTTGACGATTCTTCTTTGTATAAATCCTTTCTTTCCCCATAACAATACACTTACGATTCCACTCACTCGTTTTCTTGAATGGACTGTGAAGGAAGAAGAAGCTCGGTTCATCTTCTATAACTCACAATTACTTTGATGGGGTAGTTGCAAAGCTCCAAGAGTACTTTGATAAAACATCATATTCTTGTTTCCCAGCAATTTCACAAACAGGAACTGCATCAGAAATTTCCCTCAAATCTTCATCTGTAAGCTTCACAGCCAGAGATCCAATATTGTTTTCAAGGTTCCTAAATTTGGTAGTCCCTATAGTATCAAAGAAATATATGATAAACCACTCAGTCATCAGAATCAAATCATTCTCATGCTAACAATAAGTACCAAATGTTATGGACAAGATTTTAGGTACTATCAATCAACAGATGCACGTTATGCTGGAGATAGATAGATATAGATGATAGATTGATGACAAAAGTTATCAAGAAAAGGTTTTAATATATCATGCTTTTTCATTCTTTATTGAGTGGTAATTTAGAATAGAAATAGTGAAATCCAGAAAAATTAATTGGAAGAAATTTTTAAGCATGTGATAACATATATTGATGACTAACAGCAGGACACAGATTCTAAGCAACTCATCACATATGCTGAAGACTAAAGTCTTCCTAAATGTAATGAAGACAGTACCAGGTATAGGGATTATGTCATTTCGCTGATGGAGAAGCCATGCTAAGGCTAACTGAGAAGGAGCGTGTGCATGTTTAGAAGCCAAGTCAGCAAGTCGTTTATAGAAAATCTTGTTCTTTTCCAAATTGTCTCCATTGAACCTGGGATGCATAGCCTGTTACAGAAACATAAAATTTCAATAGAAAATGCCTGCAGGAATAGAACTAAGTGATACTTAAGGTGTTTTCCCCCAGCAGAAGTGGTTTGAACCTGCTCTTATCAATGTTATGCAGGGAAAAGCTACAAATTTATGCAAACTTGAAACTGGTAGTTCTTGGCACTAGCTGCATGCCAGCATGCTCTGAGTAGGCAGAGTCTCTACCACTGCCTTCCCTGCGAAAAAGCCACGACCAAGAGGGCTATATGCCACCAATCCAATCCCTAGTTCTCTGCAAGTACAAAATGCTTCTTAATTAGACACTTAACAATTTCTCACATATATTTTGCAGATAATCTAACTTAAAAAGCATATCTATAAGAGTTAACAAAACATATCAAACTACAAGATCAAAACAGCAAAGGCAGTTATTCCATTTAAATACCTCACAGTGGAATTATCTCTTCTTCAATATCACGGGTCCATAAGGAATATTCCATTTGCCAAGCAGTAATAGGATGAACCGCATGTGCTTTCTTTATAGTGTCAGCATTAGCCTCCGATAAGCCAATATATTTTATCTTTCCTTCATTTACCAGCTTTTTGAGCTCCCCCATCTTCCTCACACAGATCATTTTTAAAGAAAATATAACCATCTAGAGTTTATTAGTGTTAGAAAATTATGCATAACTGATGAGAGGAAAAACATTCAAAGCTTACGGTGTCTTCAATTGGCACTGAAGTGTCAACTCGATGTTGATAGTACAAATCAATATACTTGCCACCAAGCCGATTAAGACTAGCTTCACAGCACTCCCGCACATATTCAGGGGTACCTTTTACCCCCACAATCATCCCATCAGATTTAATAACACCAAATTTTGTAGCCTACTGAACTTTTTCTTGAGGAAGTTCTTTTAAAGCCTGATGACAGAAGCAAAGACACCTTTAAGTACATTTATTTTAAATTTTCCACAAATTTGTTTTCCCCACCAGATGATTGCCTAAAAAAACATATATTTATGTCATGTATAATGAAATTTGTGAGACATAAGTACATGCCATTAACCAACATCTAAAGAGTGGTCTCTTTGTGAGTCAGTTATTAACACATGATTAACCAAACTACTATAATCTGCGACTCATACAAATGATAATGTATTTTCAGTACTTGGATATAATACGGTACCTTACCAACCATGATTTCATTATCATGATTATGTCCATAAAGATCTGATGTATCAAAGAAGGTAACACCCTTATTGAATGCTTCCTTAACAATTGAACATCTAGCTTCATGCGAGAGGGGAGCATTATAAATTCCAGATAGTCCGAAACATCCAAAGCCCAACCTAGAAACCTGCATTCCACAAAAGAACATATACAGGAAGTTCTTATTTTATCATAAAAATCCCACAAAAGGCTATAAAATCAAAGACTTGGTCAGCTAAAAGGGAGAAATGAAGAGAGGGAGGGACTTGGAGAGTGAGAAGGTTTGAAAGAGGAGCAGAAATGTTAATGTATGCAACTCTTATACATATATACTACAGTATATATAGCTGATAATCTCTTCTCTAACCCGTTTGTGGTTCCATCGCAATAAGCAAGACTTGAAACTTTAGAGGGAATACTCAAATACAAATTCTGACATAAACATGAAAACAGAAACAAACATTCAGTGCAGCAGGGCAGAGATGTATGCTCAACGACTAACACTGCATGTACTCCTGCTCTTACCTCAAGGTAAAATAATCCAAATTCTACTTATAGGCCCAGCCATTCAACATTAATAACACTGTCTTCAGCTTTAAAACAAAAGAATAATTGTGATAGTAAAAGCTATTTATTCTACAAGTATCAGCAGCATGCACTCAATGCAGGGTATGACTCCACCAAATTGAATATTCCTGGGGGATTAATGAAGAGGAAAAAGCCACCCCGGAGGGGGTGTCCTATTATGAATGATGAAAAGTGTATCTGAAGGGTCCTTTGTCCACAAGCCTCCGTTACCCATAAAGAGGCAATCTTAAGGCTTGTACTTTGGGAGATAATCCATACTTATGGCCATACCAACTTCATTTCTATGAAGAAGCAGGAAAAATTACCATAAATGCCAACATATATATAATGCAACAAATCATTAAAAGCAGATTGATTTATGACATTAATATTATATAAGAATGGAGATCAGACTTGAGCATTCATGTTAGTTATATTTCACAATTTTTATTCGTGGCAGTAAACATAAGAATCAGATTTTTTTGTGCAAAATCATTCCTAGAGTTGATTTTCATGAAGTAGGTTCCTTCTTGAACCAAAGTCGTCAACTGCAGAGATTGACTGCAACAAGCATAAGATGACCAAAACTTGTTTAACAACTTCCTCCTCTGAATGCTGAATTAGAGCATCCCATTGAAAACAACAGATTTAGATTATGAATTGGTTCAAGCATAAAGTAACCGGTTAAAAACGAGGATTAAAAACACCCATGTAGATATAGTGTTGGGGACCACTTCGGTTGATAGAAAAAGCAGGAAGTTTACCTCCAAGCCTTGACTGCCCAGTTTAACTCTTGGGACTTGCATCTGGTTCTTCTCCATTTTCAACGCTGCAGAGCTTTGGTGTTGCAACAATGCTGAAGATACTACGTTGAAGACTTTTAAAGTGAAGAAGTGCCCATCAAATGTCAAATGTGCCAAAAGGTATAGAAAGGGCCCATCAATTTCTTAAGTTTTCGATTGCTCTCACCACCAACCGACTATCAATAACCTCATTTGTATTTGATTTGATAACAAAAAGAGAAATTCTTTAGTTGCGATACAATTATATTTTTTTTTCTGATAAACAATTTAGATTGAGGGATAACTCAAATCTCCAATTAATGGAGACTTTGTTAATCAATGGAATCTTAAATTTAAACTCAAATTATATAATTGTTATAAGTAAAAAGTTAATTAAATGAGTCAATTTTATTTTTCATACAATTATCTATATATAAATATATGTATATAAATATATATATATATATATATATATATATATATAATTTATGAATAATACAATTATATTTTTAAATGTGTTATGTTAACTTTTTAAATTACCATTATCCGTCTCATTATTATCCATTACTATTAACATGTAATAATTTTACCCTATATCTATCTAAAAATATCTAATATTGGTTTGAACCTTTGAGGGGATTAAGCAACCCGAATACTCATTATATGAAATTTTGTATATTTGTCGTGACAACTTCTATCATAATTTTTGTTTAGAAAAATTTGGAATGATAACGGAATTAATAAAATAATTAATTTTTACAATTATTTTTATTTTTAATCATCCTATTATAAAAATAAATTAATATAATATTTTTTTAAAATTAAATAAACTATAAAGATGTTTATAAAATTACAAAAGCATTTTGCTTGCTAAATTAATTAAACGATTAAATTGATGAAAATTATAAAGATAAAAAAAGACACATATATGTTCAACATCTTTTATGCACAAATATTAATATCCATTTTGGTTGTGGTTATTTTTTAGTCAACCAATGCTTTTTTTTTTTTTGAGACGAACCTCAACAAGATTCTTAAAATTAAAATAATTTAAAAGTCACACACTGTCCCACCTATGAGACCTACCCTGTTGTCTGATTGGTTGATGCACGCTGTAAGCTGTCTTCGTTTCACACGTAAGCTTAGGTAAACGACACCGCCATCAAAGCAAAGCTACCTCCAAGTTCCACCTCCAAGAGAGGACCGCGCTCACAGAGGTGCCGTTTCGTTACGTTGCAGAGTCGAGAAACGAAGAAACGCTTCCAAAGTGGCTGTCTTTAAGATCTGGGAAGGACTTCTCATTCGCCTAGAAAGAATTCTTGTAATTTTCATTTCAGAATCCCCAGAAGGAAAAATCCCCACAAAAATAAAAGAAAAAAAGGGGGGAAATGATAGAGCAAACGCAGAGAAAGAGAAGTGCGAAGATGTGGATGGTTTTGATCTGTTTGGTGATGAGCTTGTTCGGTCGCATTGAGTCGCTATCCGTGACGGTGAACGACGTTGAATGCGTCTACGAGTATGTGCTGTACGAGGGTGACACTGTTTCTGGGAACTTTGTTGTCGTCGACCATGAGATTTTCTGGAGCTCCGATCACCCCGGCATCGATTTCACGGTGAGTGGAACCTCAAATCCTGTGATGGGTTCGTCGAATTCGTTTTCTGTTTTTGGTGCATTTGGGTTTTCGGGTCCCTTTTGATCAAATTATTGGCTGACCCTGTTACTAATTAGTTTTTATGAAGTTGTTGGTGTTGGGGGTTTGAATTTTCTGGGGGAGGGAAAAAGAGAATTTTTTTTTTTGTTGCCTCTATTGGGTTTGTGAGAATACTGAGAAGATGATCAGAAAATTTGAGTCTACCAGTGTCTTGATTTTTATGTATTTATTTTTTGTTAAATCCTGGGTTCTCAACTGGAGTAGTTGAATAGTTGTAATGACTAATGAATACCGGTTCAATGGCTTCTTAGGTGAGTGATGTATGGTTTTTTGTGTTAATTAACGTTTAGCATTTGCCTGGGTTTTTAAGAGGGATTTTGCTATATTTATGAAGATGCTTCGGAATCATGATCCGTATACTATCATATAGTGATACAGACTTGAAGTCCTTTGTGCCCAAGGAATTTCTTTTATCGCTATGAGCCAACAAAAGACTGAAAAATTGCCAATTTAACAAAAAGGAATGAATTTGGTTATGCTGCAGAAAGCAATTTATGCTCGTCTTATATGGCTTCAGTTGCATCTTCGTTAAGCTGCATTACGGATGGCAACTACCAAAATATGCGGGAAGCCTCTAATGAAATTTCTGTGTCAAGTTTCAATATTTCAATACCATTTGGATGAATTTGGCAGTTCCTCCTGCTAAGAATGAGGATGGAAGTAAAAACCATCATTGAAAACTCATCTAGTGCTTGAACCATAACCAATATGAATATCAATGCTTGTTTTGCGTGGATGATCAGTGGTTCACTGATGATTGGTGTCTGGTGAATTGAATGGCAGAAAGTGATGACTGATGAAAAGGCTCTTTTTTTTTTTTTGGTAAAAATGATATTTGCTAACAACTATTATAGGAAGTAGATTGTGAGCCATCTTTGCTTATTGATTTGTATGAATCCATTGTGGCTTAACATTCATTTGCTTTCAGAGTGACCCGCAAAGCATATTGTTTTGTAACTTTAACTTTTCAGATATTCTAATTTTTCAGTTATCCGCAGGTGACATCTCCTGGAGGTAATACTGTCCACACTCAAAAGGGAACCTCTGGGGACAAGTTTCAATTTAAAGCCCCAACACATGGAATGTATAAATTTTGTTTTTATAACCCTTACTCGACGCCTGAGACTGTTTCTTTCTACATTCACGTCGGTCATATTCCTTCTGAGCATGACCTTGCCAAAGATGGTACGTTCTCTGTGTGAGCAGGTTTTATAAGTAGATTCTATTATCCTATTAGGATTGCATAGTACAGTCATTTGCTATTAACCTGAGGTACTTCTTGAAGTTTGAGAAGAATGATGTTAGACAAGTGTTCCTTTTTTCTTCTATTTTTTTAAAGGGCTTCCCTTTAACTTTGATGGTTGGACTTTTGCAGAGCATTTGGACCCAATTAATGTTAAAATTGCTGAGCTCAGAGAGGCACTAGAGTCTGTTACAGCTGAGCAAAAGTACTTGAAAGCTCGTAATGCACGGCATCGCCATAGTAAGTAATTTTCTTTTCCATGAACAATGTTCTACTTAGGGAAACTTAATGGTGGTAGTTGTGATGTTTTTCTTTCAATCTTACATGCATTTATACAATTCATGGACACATTTATTTTGTTTCCTCTTCATAATAGGGATGATTAGTGGACATTAGGATCTTTACTTTTCATCTATTTTGCCATTTGTGGTGACTATAGCAAAAAAACAAAATCTTGTTTTGGGTTTATATGTATCTAGGGAGTCATTTTAAATTAGAGTGCTAGAGCTAAAGTCATGGGCCCAACGGAAAGCTTGTTACTTTTTGAGCTGGTTCACAGGTTTTAGTCTCGAAACAGCCTCTCCACTCAAAGAGGGGGTAAGGCTGCGTACATCTGACCCTCTACAAACCCCACAATAGTGTGAACCTCATCCACTATGCCACCCTTTTTTAGATTCAAAGTCAGATCTGCATAGACTTCCAGATCCTGTAGATGTGCTTTGGGTATGACTCAATTTTTTGGCCATTAAGAAGATCCAAGTGTGTTTTCATATTCTCAAAAATATCACAAACCTTTTAAAGGCGAAGTAACATGCTGCCATAGGAGGCTTCCGCCAGGAAGTGGGTGTTCTTGTGACAGTGCGTACAAACAAATCGATAGGTTAATTGTATTTTTAGTAATTTTTTAATATTTTGGAAATAATCCTTAAACAGTTTATGAAAACACGAACAAACCCTTTAAGCCATTTTGAGTAAATACAATTTAGACATTCTATTCCTTTTAAATCTTAGATATCTGATCTCTATGGAATGCCAATTTATGTCTTGTACAGCGTATCATTTGCTTAGAATGTTCAAAATTTTCTGCATCAATATTTACTGTTCGGTCATATGATGTTCGTTGATTTGGCAAACCATTTTATGTCCGTTGCTTATGTATATTCTACATCTAGTCACTTATAATACTGTTTTCAAGAATCAAGTACATAAGAACATATCTTATCCTCTGCCCTCGTACTTCTATCATTCTTATCAGAAAAAATAATAGTTCATAGTCATATAGGAATACAGCAGCTACCTTCTAATGACTCAACTGTGTTTGTTTCTGATGTAGCGAACGAGAGCACACGTAAGCGAGTTGTATTCTACACTGTAGGAGAGTACCTTCTCTTGGCTGCTGTTAGTGCACTGCAAGTCATATACATCCGGCGCCTCTTCAGCAAGTCTGTGGCCTACAACCGCGTTTGAGTCTCCTGATTAACATTATGGTTGCCTTCTTCAGCAAAACAGAGTTAGGTTTACAGATGTGTTCTCTGTGAAACAATATAATGCTGGTGAACACTTTTTCTCTTTCCAACAGTGATGTGACTTTTATATTGATACTCAAAAAGATTTGTGGATTCCGTAGTTTGAATTTCAGTGGATTTACAGAGATTTAACCTTTTGGGACAATCACGATTCTACTTTGTACAATGGCAGTTAATAGTTTATAATTTCTTAGATGGTTGCAGTAGGAGCCAGTTTAGGTGATTCAGAACCGTTTAACTCATTGCTTGCTATGCTATTAGAGTAACAGTATGATTATCTATTTACTTGAGCTCAAGGGGTGCCGCAGGAAAGCCAATGCTTTATCCCATATACCATTGCGCGCCTTTGTAGTTTGTACTATGACGCTCGTTGTCTATTCCTGTTATATTCTTTGCAGCTTCACCATTGGCATTACCCCTTTAGGAAAGAAACTATTATTTTCATCACACTTTCATAATTTCCTATTCTTTCTGAAACTAAAAGATTGAATGCTTCAATTTTTTTTATTAAGTAGTAGGAGGATTGTTAAGAAAATAGAGTATTACTCAAGAAGTAAAGTCTCCTGCAAAGAAGCGAGAAATAACTTGGTGGAAACTGACCTTGGTCTAATTGGTTCATGAGCAATAAATAAATTCAAAATCAGATTGGCCCACCTGAACCGTCCGTGAGTTGTGCATTGAAGCAAGCAAAAATCTTAATGTTTTGATGGAAAGAATGATATTTTATTTCATGTTTATATCATAAAACGGGGTAATTTATATGTTTGTTAATAAAAAAAATTATGAAATAATAAATTTATTTTATGTTTTATTTCATGAAATTAGAAATAAAGTATGTAATCTCAATATTACTCATTTAAGAGAGAAAGGATTCTATGTTACATAGAATGAGATTTAATTTTTTTTAACATATATTTTCATCACTTTTATAAAATAATAACTATTAACCTTATTAAATTTAATCTATTTAAATTTAATGGATAATAAACGACACTATCATAAGAATATCTAAAAAAATGCAAGATGATTAAAAATTTAATTCCTATATCATACCTACATTTCAAATGAGAATGTATATATTTCAATTTTTTCTCGCAAGTAAAACAATGTTTTTATTAATTTTTCTTCAAACGCACCGTTTAGACCCTTATTGGGTTGGACTAAACGGTGCGTTTCTCTATAAATTTTGGAATTACTCAATTTGCTTGAAAAGAGGGAGGTGGACTCCCATGCTGGGAAGTGCAGTGTAGAAGAAGAAGCAAAGCAGGACAGCAGTGAGACTCGAGAAAGTAGAAAGGAGAATGGAGGGAAGTCGTTGTTGAGTGGAGCGAACGAAGCGATGATGTTCATGGAGGAACATAAGCATAGTTTCTGCTTCGACTGCCTCCGACTTCGTATCAACTCCGATTTCTCCCACCAACTTCGCTTCAATTATGCCATCTCCCCTTCTGCTTTTCCTTTCGGATCCTCAGCTATCGTTCAGGTCACTCTCTCTCTTTCTCTTTCTCTGAATTTGCAGATCAATTTTTGTTTTTCTTAATCTGTTTTCTTCTTTTTTTTTTGGAGAATAGATTTCTGGCACTGCAGGTGGCGGTGAGGCTTCAGCTGGTCAATTTATATTGCAGTACATGCCCAGTCATAACAATAATTGTTTTACTGAATATGTGTAAGTTTCATCTTCTCTGTTATCTAACCAAAGGGCGTTTCCTTTTGGTGTTTTTTTTTTATTTTTAATGATGGTTTTGTGAATTACTATGAGAGATGTTTTGATATGGTCTGTTTGTGCTTGTAATTAGAAATAAAAATATTGATGTTTTATTCCTGTTCTTTCTTGCTGGATCATGCAGTTGTGAAATAAACGGTTAGAAAAAGTAATAAACTCTTGTCCTCTTTGCAGAAATGAATATATTTTGGATAATAATGAAGGCGCTGGGATTAATTGTCCTGAGGATATTGATGGAATGCAATATAATAATGTGGTTAATGGTGGAAATACTTCATCAGATTCTGGAACCACCAGTAAAGTTTCTTCCAGGAACACAGCTTGTAATCATTCTGGAAGGTTTTCTTGCTTGAGGACGATCACTTCGCTGGGCCCAATTGCTCGTGTGGGAATTTCTTCCTGTTCCACTTTTGAAGAGGTTGCCACTGATTTCTTGTCTGGTTCAATCGAAGATCATGTGTTAGATTCACTTGATCTCTTGATTGAAGGGAAAGCATCAGGACGGGACGGCATAAATTTCCTTGGTTTACTTGGGTTGCCATCATTTGAGGAAGATACTTTCCCAGGCTCGCTGAGGCATCCAAACATTGCTCCTGTCCTTGCAATTTTTAAAACATTTGATCACGTTAACATAGTGCTTCCAAAGACTCCATACAACTTGGAAAGTATTCTTCATTTTAACCCCAATGCCTTAAAGTCTGATTGGCATAGAAGATTTCTTATATATCAGTTACTCTCAGCCTTATTATACTTACATGGTTTAGGGGTTTCCCATGGCAATATATGCCCATCCAATATCATGTTGACTGACTCATTATGGTCTTGGCTGAGATTGTGGAATGCACCTGTATTGGAATCTAATTTAACTTCGCAAAAGAGTGAAAGTGTTAATTCTAACCCTGCAAAAATTGGTTGTTGCAATGGCGGTTGTCATTCTAATAACCTTTATGCTGATTTAAAGCTTTCTCCATCAATAGATTGGCATTCTAGCTTTCATCAGTGGTGGAGAGGAGAACTAAGTAATTTTGAGTATTTACTCATCTTAAACAGATTAGCGGGGAGAAGGTGGGGTGACCATACATTTCATCCAGTAATGCCTTGGGTGATAGATTTTAGCACAAAACCTGATGATAACTGTGATGCAGGATGGCGAGACTTAAGCAAGAGCAAATGGCACTTGGCAAAAGGTGATGAACAGTTGGATTTCACCTATTCAACGTCTGAAATCCCTCATCATGTATCAGATGAATGTCTGTCTGAATTGGCTGTCTGCAGTTATAAAGCAAGAAGGCTGCCTTTGAGTGTTCTCCGAATGGCTGTTCGCTCAGTGTATGAACCTAATGAATATCCTTCCACAATGCAGAGGCTCTATCAATGGACCCCTGATGAGTGCATTCCAGAGTTTTACTGTGATGCCCAAATTTTTAGGTCGATACATGATGGTATGGCTGATTTGTCTGTACCTTCTTGGGCAGAGAGTCCTGAGGATTTCATTAAATTGCATCGTGATGCATTAGAAAGTAATAGGGTGTCATTTCAACTCCATCATTGGATAGATATAACCTTTGGATATAAAATGTCCGGCCAGGCAGCTATTGCTGCTAAGAATGTTATGCTTCCTCTATCAGAACCTACGATGCCAAGATCAACAGGTCGTCGTCAGCTCTTTACACGACCACACCCCATTCGTCATGCCACTAGCAGAATAACACGTCATAGTGCCAATAAATATGCCAAGGTTTGGAGCCAAGCAAATGAAATGCAGAGGGAGACATCTCTTCTATCCGAAGCTGCTTATCTACAAGAACTAGAAGAAGCATCTGCATTTTCTGAACATGCTAGGCACTTGAGTGCTCATTACCATTATCCACTAAATCAACTGGAGAGGAACATCTCATCCTTGGGAAATCCAACAAAAGAGACATTTAGTAAAAGTATATGCAAACCTTCTTTGGTTGACAAAAATTACTGGTTGCCATATAAAATGAATCTAATTTCTTTTCTTCAGCATATAAATGAGGAAGATGAAGGTTCCTCAGGATATCCAGACTTGTTGCTTTGGAGGCTGAAATTATCTTGTTCAAAACTTGTCTCTGAAGATGTTGCAAGGGACATATTTTCTGTTGGTTGTCTCTTAGCAGAACTTTATCTTTGCAGGCCACTCTTTGATTCAACCTCTTTGAAAATATACTTGGAGGATGGAACCTTACCAGGATTTCTGCAGGAACTACCTCCTCATGTTAGATTAATGGTTGAAGCATGTATCCAAACGAATTGGATGAGGTATCACACATACACTCGCATGCATGTGTTTGACGTACTAAGGTGTTGATTTTTGGGGGTCATTTTCTCTATCATGTTATTGAAGTATTGATTTTTGCTGTATAGGAGGCCATCAGCCAAAATTCTTCTGGAATCACCGTATTTTCCGAAAACAGTCAAGTCCTGCTACTCGTTTCTTGCTCCACTTCACCTTGTAGCTAAAGATGAAACCCGTCTTCGTTATGCTGCAAATTTTGCAAAGCAGGGAGCTCTCAGGGAAATGGGCACATTTGCAGCTGAAATGTGCGCTACTTATTGCTTACCACTTGTAGTTAATTCTGTGAATGATGCTGAAGCTGAATGGGCATGTATACTACTGAAAGAATTCATAAAATGCTTAACAGCACAAGCAGTGAAAACACTAATCTTGCCAACCATACAGAAGATTTTACAGGCTAGTTTTAAACTTTATTTTCTGAATTTATTTAGTCTGTAGAGATTTTTTCTTATTCTTTTATTTATTTTGACTTCTTATTTAGACATGTTTCTGCAGACCACAGGTTATTTACATTTAAAGGTTTCTCTTTTACAAGATTCATTTGTACGTGAAATATGGAATCGAGTTGGTAAACAAGCATATTTGGAAACTATTCACCCATTGGTCTTGTCAAACTTGTATATTTCTCCTGATAAAAGTTCAGCTGCCTCTGCTTCGGTGCTGCTAATCGTCTCTAGTGAGGAACTTGGTGTACCTATTACCATCCATCAGGTTTTTTTAGTGTTGCCACAATCTTCAATACTATGTTTGCCTTTCTGCTCATGCATGCACTCACATACATGCAATCATTATTATGTTTTTGTAACCTCTAATTCTTGAATCAGACAATCTTGCCTCTGGTTCACTGCTTTGGGAAAGGACTTTGTTCTGATGGCATTGATGTGCTGATCAGAATTGGTATTCTTTGTTTATTGGCTTTCAGATCTTCCATCTTTTCAATAATCGAGACCTTCAGCTTGTAATCCCCTTTCATTTTTTGACTTCTCAGGTGGCATTTTTGGGGAATCCTTTATTGTCAAACAGATGCTGCCATTACTAAAAAATGTGGTTCGTTCCTTCATTGATGTGTCATCCATGAATAAGCCTGATCCTGTCCAGAGTTGGAGTGCTTTGGCACTTATTGATTGTATGATGACGTTAGATGGCCTTGTAGCTTTCTTGACAGAAGAGGTTATTGTAAAGGAGCTGCTTGAAGTATGGTTCTTATTCTTTTTTGGCTTCAAAATGCTTTAATTAACAGTAAATATTGTCTAACAATTAATTGTTGAATCTGTCGTAAATACACAGGATCAAAGTTGCCTACACATTGAGGTTCTTATGCAGAAACATATGGAAATTGCAGTGCTTCAGGTTCTTCAATTATCTCTTGGTTTGTTTTGGATCCATCACCCATTCTTTGGTTCCATTGGCTCTAGTGGCATCTTAGATTTACCCTTTACTAAGAACTTTTCACTTTTTATACTGGATTATAAATCACCAGGGAATTTTACAGTTTTACATGAATATATTTGGATTTTTTATGCTTTTTTTTAATTGGAATGATAAAAATGAAGAGTTGTGGTGTGGATGATAAAGTTTTGTGCCTCTTGGCTCATGGGTTTTAGAACAGAGCATTGCAGTATTTTACATAAGACAGACTTCTGAGAACAGCTAGGCACTCTTTCCATATTGTTTGTGAGCAATTTCCTGAAGTTATATTTCAAGCTCTTTAGATTCATTGCTCGTGACCTGCTTTTTATTTGGGTCATATCCTGACAGTGTGATGATGTCTGCTCCATTTCATTGCCATCATGCATCTCATCCATTAACTAATCACTTAAATTGTTAAATAATGCTACATGCCTCCTGCTTGTCAGGTTGCTGCTACTACTCTCTTTGGAATTTGTCAGCGGATTGGAGCAGATTTGACGGCAATGCATATTCTACCTAAACTTAAAGAATTATTTGATGAGCTTGCTTTCTCCCAGGAAATTTCTAAAGGTTTGACTACAGTTGGCAGAAATTTGAAGGTCGCAAAATTAAAAATTGCTGGGGACTTTCAAATTGAAAGTCGCATGGATTTAGTGTGAGTGTCAAATCTGCTTCCTAGAATAGGTTTTATACTGGAAAAAATTTCTCTGCTTACTATCTGCTGCAAAACTAGAGAAAAGAACTCTAGATAGAGGAGAGAAGAGAGAATTGTAAGTAAGCAAAGTGGAAGAGAAGGGAATCATACAAGAGAAGACAGAATTAAAATATTTTTTAATTAAAATAGTGGTTTATGCCAAATCTGAAAATAAATTGTACTAAAATCTTTTTTATAGTGAAAGGCAACAAATTCTGCCTATGATAGGAAGATTGGCCCCAAGAAATCCTAGACCAAATTGACAAAGACAATATCTGTGGTTAGGCAATCCTAATGATTAAAAAAAATCCATAGTTGCAACTTGCAACACCAAAAGAAAAAAAAAATCATAGTTTAATATGCTTAACTAGACCACATAGATAATAATAGATTCCTTGAGCTTTTTCATAGAATATCCTTTTACATATATCCACTATAAGCATCAATTGAACCTTGCCACCCTGGTTTATTGATCCAATCGCAATTTGTACCCTGATTTACAAAAGTTATGCGCATTTCTACCTGATTTAATATTACTTTTTGCAGTGTCATACCTGTCTTCCAAATTCGGGGTTAACTCTCATAATTAGAGAAGCATGTGGCTTATTAATGGGAAAATGACTTGAAAGAAATGGGAAAATGACTTGAAAGACCAATTAATCCCCTTCAATCATCATTTGAGCTCAGCCTTTGATACACAAGCTCTTCACATTTGGCATAGTCAGGACTTTTTGAATCCAAAAAGTTAGATATTCAGCACATGCATCTCAAACTGTGAGAGTTACTTTTTTTATTTGGACATTGGGTGGGACATTGCAAAATTCATTAAATCAGGTGGATATGTGCTTAATGTTGTAAATCAGGGGAAAGTGCAATTGGACCAATAAGTCAAGGTGGCAAAGTGCTATTGATCCCCCACTATAAATAGGTTGTATCCTCCGAGGCTCACTTTCAAGTTTGTTTTAATTACCTTATTTTCTTTGTTTATTTTTCTAGTATGTATAAAATCTTCTGGGTCATATCCAGGTTGCTTCTTTATCCTTCTTTTGCATCTCTTCTTGGGATAGAGAAACTCCGTCAATGTTGTGCCACATGGTTGCTTCTTGAACAATTTCTTCTACGCTATCATAATTGGAAGGTATGCTACCTTTTCTTTTCCTTTCTTCTTTTCCCCCTTATTAGTGGAGACTTGTGAGTTTTTGTTAATGTGATAATTTCTGTCTCATAGCCTCATGCACATCTTTCTTGTTTGCTTATTTCTAAACCCATCGGGGTTCAGTGGGAATACGCTGGAGAATCATCAAAAAGTGGTTCAGAAAATATTATTGCTAGAAGACCTACAATTGCCAAGGGCTTCACATCCGAATACAATCCGGCAAAACTGTTGCTTAATGGGGTTGGATGGTCAATTCCACAATCCCAAGGAAGTAGAAGTGCCAAAAACTTGATTCCTCAGAGACGATCATTTAAAGTTCATCAAAGTCCAGTAGTAATGCCCGAAGGAATGTCATACCAAATGAACCATGAACCCTGGTTTTGGTTCCCAAGTCCAGCCTCCATCTGGGATGGGCCGGAATTTCTTGGGCGGGTGGGGGTTCAGAAAGATGACCTTCCATGGAAGATCAGAGCATCTGTTATATACTCTATACGTGCTCATCATGGAGCAGTGAGGTCTTTGGCTGTTCATCAAGATGAATGTACTGTTTTCACTGCAGGAATTGGCCAAGGGTATAAAGGAACTGTTCAAAAGTGGGAACTGAACCGAACCAACTGTCTATCTGGCTATCATGGTCATGAGGAGGTTTGCTTCTTCTATCTGTTTCCGAAAATGATACTCTTCAACCATGCAGATCTACTGTTTGATGTAGCTCCCTGTATTATTTATAATTTTCCATGGCAGATTTTGCTATTAAGTACTATGGTATTGATAGGCAAAATATGAAGTGAAACATGATGGATGATGATTTAAAAAAAGGGAGTGTGACTGGATGTATTAGGAACTAGTGCAAAAAAATACAATTAATTAGTATAGCTAAGCATAACAATTACTTGTGAGTTGAGCTGTGCTTATGAATTTTTTAGGTTCAAATGGCATTTAGATGTTATGTATTTTTCGAAGGTAACAACTTTTGCTATGCATTTGTTACTCATTATTTATCTCAAATTCTAGGTTGTGAACGATATTTGCATCTTATCATCTAGTGGAAGAGTTGCATCTTGTGATGGAACAGTTCATATTTGGAACAGTCAAACAGGGAAGCAAATATCAGTATTTGCTGAGTCCCAAACAGAATCTGCCCATTCTACAAGCCATCTATCCTCTGCGTCAAAGATTAACAGTGACCAGGCAAATGTGCTTAATTTGAATACACTATCAAATGGAATAATGTCTAGCGCTTTTGATTCAAGCCTTTATACTTGTATGCATCTATTAGACTCTGCTGAAACTCTTCTAGTTGGCACTGGGAATGGTTCTCTCAGGTGAAATTAACTCTCGAATTTGAGTGCCATATCAATCAGATATACATTAGAAACTATGTTGATACCCTCCAACTTTTGAATTATTGCTGTTTAATACAGGTTCATTGATGTTGCTCGAGGTCAAAAGCTTCATATCTGGAGAGGGGAGTCTAATGAATCTAGTTTTCCTTCACTTATTTCTGCCATTTGTTCTTCTGGTTCTGACAAGATGCAAGCAGGTGGATATTCCACTTTGTCATCTATAATTGCAACTGGACTAAGTTCTGGTCATTGTAAATTAGTTGATGCAAGGAGTGGAAATGTCATTGCCTCTTGGCGAGCTCATGATGGATATGTGACAAAGGTATGCAATATTTTCAAAGTATTAATTAGGGACTACCCAATTTGATTTTACACACAGCTTCCTCAATGTTTTTGTCTACAGTTAGCAGCACCTGAGGAGCATCTGCTCATTTCCAGCTCTCTTGACAAAACTCTACGAGTCTGGGACTTAAGAATGTAAGAGCTATCATGCCTCATGAATCTTGAATTCATTAGGAGTTTAGGACCATTTAGAGCTGTCTCTCTTAAGCTTTTGCTGTTGAGAGATTAAAGTTTTGACACATGAACGTTGTTAGAAGGTAAGGCAAATGTTCAATTGAGGTTTGAAGAATATATACTCTTGCTGGAAGTTTACAAATGCAATAGCGAGAACGTTTCTACAAGACTTAGGTGCATGTAATTTTACTCTTGGAAATTAAAGATTTTACTAAAGATCAACACGAGCAGAAAACCTAGTCGTATTGTCATAAAGTTTTGGACTTTTCCTTGCCTCCATGTTCTTGTTGTTTCACGTTTCATGCATTTGAGTCTGTGCTTGATATATTGCATGTGTTTATTTAAATATATTTTCTTAAAAGAACCTAAATGATAAGCTTACTTCTACAGTTCTGGAAAGATATATCCAGTAGCTCATCTATTTATTACCCTTGCAGGAATTTGGCATCGCAGTCCATTATTTTCAGAGGTCATTCAGATGGCATATCCAGTTTCTCCATTTGGGGCCAAGATGTTGTTTCAATTTCCCGGAATAGGATTGGGCTTCTCTCATTGTCTAAATCTGTCAATGAAACGGTATGCTTCTCATTTTTGTGGCTCACGACTTGCATGATAAGGATAGGAAGGGTCTGTGTATTTTGCATGTCTAGGACCGAATTTTAGATGTTAAAATAACTCGGTGCATTCTTGCTTTACTTGAATTACTTTGCCTCGGTGTGAATTTTGTTTCCTTTGCTTGCATATTGATTCTGCTCTCCAGTTATATATGAATGTGCTGAAAATACATTTATTTAAAATCCATCCCTTCCCGCCAATCACCTCTTCATCATGGATTTAAGGGAGTGCAATGCACCTGCCTGATAGATGCCCTGAAGCCTTCTAATTTCCATAGACCATGTATGAGTTACTCAGCCTTGTAGGCATGAATTCCTCTTTCATTTTAATATATGTCAAAGCAAGTCTTCCGTATTAAGGAAAAAGGTGGGGGATTCTTTCATGCATGATATGCATCTGTTTGATTCATCCGAATGTTTCTCCCTTCTTGATGTCATTGTGTAATACTAATCAATTTGTGCTAGTTTTTCCAGTTTTTTTCCATCACGATTATGTGGTTTCCCATGACACAGGATGGGCAGCATCACATTATTCCTCAGAAACTCTACGTTTCAGATAATGGAATGAGAAGCTTGTCAGCATTATCAAGTATTAGCATACTCCCATTCTCTCGATTGTTTCTCATTGGAACAGAAGATGGTTATCTGAGAATCTGTTGTTAGATATGCTTCATTGTTCCTATTGTTTCTTTTCCCCTTCTTTCATCTTTAATCTTTTTGGGCCACATTTTGTGCCTTTTAATTTTCTAATTTGCTTAATTTAATTGTAGTTGTGCCTTGTGATAAAAGTGTTTGTTTTTTATTTTAGCGTTTTGAATTTAAATTTCTAAGAAGTTAATTTTTTTTGTAAATTTATTAAATTGAGCATGTTGCTTAGTTGTAATTTAAACCTTACTCCAGGGCAGTAGGAACCGTCACTTGCAAGAAATCAATATATTAGTGTGGACAACTATCAAATAGTAAACAATTTAGTTCCTAATCTCTTTTATTAAATATATTAATCCATAAATTAAGTCAAAGTTGGGTTGCATTTGGATTTCTGCTGAACGACTTTGATTCATGCAATGCAGCAAAGCAAAACTATCTCTTTGCGTAACTGTATCGGTTTAGCGTGTTTTTACTGCTTTTTTTTTTCTAAATTATTATTATTACACACTAATTATATTATTAAACATCTGTTTATCCGTACATTTGCATTCAATGTACAGATTAGACTATTTAAATAGGAAAGAAAAAAAAAAGATATATAGTGTTTAGCCTTTAAAAATAAAAGTAATCAATAGATTATTTGATATTACATTCATGCAATTTTCCAAAACAAATCTTATATTTAAATATTTTGTGACATTAATAGAAAAAAAAAACTAATCAAAATTTATTACAAATGTGAGATATAAAGTATAATATGTATATCAACAAATGTTAGGTGTGATTATAAGTGAATTATTTTTTTTGGATGAAGACTAAAGTTTAAACCATAAAAAAAATTCTTGTTGGGAGGGTCTCACAATGAAAAATTATTATCCTGTGAAAATTTATCCAAGGACGTGTGGTATTTGTTGGAGGCAAGGGTTCTTTGAAGGTTGATATTTTCCCTTTTCTCATTTTTCTTCAAGCTACAGCGTCTCTATCAGCCTCGTGGAGTTAGAGGAGCATTGTAGAAAGACGAAGAGTATTAGAAAATGGCTGCAAAGTATCAAGCAGAAGATCCTAGGTGTTCTCTAGTGCCTCCTTTCACCTTGGATAACTCACTGCAGCTTCATTTCTCGACCTTCCTCTCTCAGTTCATTAGTCAACATACTCGTTCATGGAGAGCATAAGTGGTCAAATGCTTGCTCCCTGCATGCCCATGCTGCAGAGGCTATTCTGCAATACCTAATCAAATGGGGAGGATAGAGACATGGAGTGGATACACTGTTAATGGTGGATACAAGCTTGTCTTGCATTTACTTCATCCTTCTCAGGGTACTGATCACTTGAATCCAGCAGTCAAAAGAATCTGAAACACAGTTTGGAACCTGAAAGTATAAAACAAGATCATGTACCCCGTTCATGAAGCTATTCCTGTTAGACACTACTTCAATAACCGTGACATTATATTCCTCTTCCATCCACTACATGTCCGATATGTGGTGAACCTGTGGAAACTCTTTTGCACCTATTTGTTTCATGTTCTCGTGCACAAAGTGCCTGGTTTCTCTCCCAACAATCATGGACAGATCTCATAGTAAAGACTTCTAAATTTTTCTTGTTTCCATAGGCAATAATAGTGCAAAACTCTTTGAATTGTCATTGTTTGGTACAAGTCACTGTATCAAAATTAAATTCATATTGTAAGTTGATTTAATTTGGAGTTTAATTTAAATTTATTATCATTATAAAAGTTTTTTACTCTATTTATTCAATCGTGTGTTGTATTAGTTTTATAAGAATTTAACATCTTAAAGCAAAATTAATTATTTTAATTTAACTCTTAAATTATGAACCAAATTTTAAAAGAAAATCATAAATGAAATCAGTTCAAACAATATAATTGATAACTAAACTGAACTGAGATTTGATTCAATTTAACCGGTTTTTCCAATTTGATGCAAAATTTTGACCCACCTTAATATCATCTTCTTTTGAAAATACTCAAAATACTAAAATGCATGATTATATTAATTTATTTTATATTTAAAATAACTTATAATTAAAACTTTATTAATTTTAAAAAAAAAACTTTTTTAAAAATTAACTTTCACTAACCATGTACTAAATACTTACCGAGAAAAAAAAAAACGAATTTTCCTGCTAAAATCTAGCAAACGACAAGAAGATTGGTCGTTGGAAGCGCAACAAAAATAGTAGGCAATTTCTGAAAATTATCCGAAAAGGAAGGGCATAATGGGAATCAAGATTCCATTGCAGTAGCTTATGTAACGATCTCCGCAAATGAACCATTACCCGACGTCTCTACATGGCATAATCGTCATCCTGCAACTTTGCACTGTGAACTTGCTTTCATTCCGCTCTTTGCTCTCTGCGAGGTTCCATTTAGCTATCCACAAAAAATGCTAGCGGTTTTCGACAAATCGGTGGCGAAGAGCCCAGAGGCTCTGCAGAGCCCTCAGTCGAACTCTGTTTCGGCCCTGAAAGATGGGTTTCTGGCGCAGCACTTCGGCTCTGTCCACCCCAGTGCGGTCACCGTCAACCTTGGCCCTTCGGGTCTCTTGGCCTATTCTCTTGACAAACAGAACCCCCTCCTCCCAAGGTGCACTATGACACTATCTTTTTTTCTGATTATTTCCCCGTCAATTTTGAATAAAAGAAAAAGAAAAAGAAGACCCATGGAATGATTCTATGTTGTTGATATTAGATTTTGTTAATTCAATTTTTTTCTTGATGGGTGCCTTCGTTTTTTCTTATCGGGTGATCTTCTTAGAAATTTGAGTTGATGAGATTAAAGTTGGACCTTTTGGATAAACCCCAAGTCTTCTCCTTGCCCCTTTGATTTCCTCTTGGCTTTTCTTGAACAATCCATTGAATCACTTTCTTTATACTGTGTTGTTAAATTTTATCACATCGATGTTCAGTTTCTGATTTGTTTTTTTCTTGTTGGTTTAAGTTTAATTCAGTGGATGCTTCCAGTTTCCATGGGTGCATTAGGCATATATATTACTAGTTTATATTTATAAGTTAAAACTTCACACTTTATTGGAATAAGGGGGTGTGTAGTTGATTCTTTTATGGAGTTTGGCATCTTGTTGTAATATTCGATTCGTGGAATGGAAAATCTTGTGGGTTATAGTGATTTTTAAAGTTATTATTGTTAACATTCCTGCCCTATTCTTTTCCAGATTATTTTTTCCTCTTAATTACTCTGAACGTTATTAGAACTTACTTTGGCCAAACCTCAGGGATCGTCCAATTTTATGATAATCGTGGATTTTAGTTACTGCCAGAGTTTTTTTTTTCTTCAGAATCACTCTGTAAAGTGCTTGAGCTAGTTTGCATACTCGTATTCTTCATACCACTTTTCTCTTTCTTTTTCCTTTTCTATTTTTTTTTTCGGAGGCTACGCATAGTTCCTTATTATTAGCAAGCACGTGATTCCATATATGATTTTTTTCGGTTGTGGCATTAATACAAGACAGAAGACAGATTTAACCGGTCCCATGCTATAATACCATATATAAAATCCTATAGATTCTCCTTGAAGGTTGTTGGGGTGTGTTATAAAATAATACTTTTTTTTATTTTTCTTTCACAGATATTAAGATGTAATTTCTTTTGTCAGTATATTCAATGTGTATTATCACCCCTCCTCCCCCGGTCCTCCCTTCACACCATAAGAAGACATACTAGGATGGCTTTGCAGTGTCTTTTGTAATCTGTTTCTTCTTGTTATTGTAATTTAACGAGATCGAAAACATTCACATCTCAAGGTTACATTTCTGCTTAGAGCAATATTTACCTAATCTTTCCTCTCTAATGTTGCACCTAATGTTATCCTCTTCTTCCTCTTTGATCTATTATGGTCATTTCTTACCAAAATCACCTTATCTGAAAATGATGTATTAGGTCAGATCCTTAAATAGTGATTTCCTGAAAGATGATTAAATACTATAAAGTTGTTAAAAGTTGTTCACTTTTCTTGAAACTGTTATATATGTTTCTTTTCTCATGTTACCAGGCTGTTTGCGGTTGTGGATGACATCTTCTGCTTGTTTCAAGGCCACATTGAGAATGTTGCGATTCTTAAGCAGCAATATGGATTGAATAAAACTGCAAATGAGGTGATCATTGTCATAGAGGCTTACAGGACTCTAAGAGATCGTGGTCCCTATCCTGCTGCCCAGGTTGTGAGAGATTTCCTAGGCAAATTTGCATTTATTCTGTTTGACAGTGGTTCTAGAGCCACATTTGTTGCTGCGGTGAGTAATCTTTGGTCCATCTTCTTTCTGTCATATTTGCTAATCATTTGCTGCTCTAACCGTGAATACATATCCTGGTCTTCTGCAGGATGCTGATGGCAGTGTTCCCTTCTTCTGGGGAACTGATGCTGATGGAAATCTAGTTCTTTCAGATGAGACAGAGATTGTAACCCACAGCTGTGGGAAATCTTCTGCACCATTCCCTACAGGTAATAATATGATTATATGGGGTAAGGTAGTACTCCCTGAGTCCCCTCCGTTGAACATTTTCTGTGAGACCTCACTTTTAAAAAATTATGTGAGGCTTGTATTTTAAATGTGAATTTGAAAGGAAGTAAGGAACGATGAGTTCAATGACTTAGAAATGGAAAATGTTGGGTCATTGACATTTTTTGTGTTTAAGATGGGCAACAAATGATATTTTCTTTTGTTTTCCAGCCACCTCTATGCTGTTGTTTCCTATACAATTATCTTACTCATTTCAAGTTCCTCATGTTCCGAAATTGACTGTCCACTGTCTATGTTTCTTCCATATTGTACACATGGTAGTTTGATGCAAGAAGTAACATATGTTAGTCTATGTTTAGGATGCTTCTTTACAACATCTGGAGGCTTGAAGAGTTTTGAGCATCCACTTAATGAGTTGAAGCCTGTACCAAGGGTTGATAGTTCTGGTCAAGTGTGTGGTGCAACTTTCCAGGTGGATGCCGAGGCTAAGAAGGAAACAACTGGCATGCCAAGAGTTGGGAGTGCTGCTAACTGGTCTACTAATTACTGATTGCAACTCTATTTTGTTTGATCTAAAGGCTTTCATTATAGCTGGACTCGGTTGAATTTTCCAGTACTACTCATCTATTCACATCATATGATAACTTCGAGGCTCTAATGAGACTTAGCTTATCATTTTAGTTGAATTGCTGAACAGAGACATGATTTCATGATGCTATGCAAGTTGCTTGTAATAAAATATTAAGATGATACTCTCTTGTCACATATCATGTAATAATATCAACTTGCCCATACGTTCATCCTAAAATGTGGATTGCTTGCTGCCATTTTTTGATCTCATTTACTTTGGGTTTATTTGTGTCCTACTTAAACTGCTAATGTGATGGATATTATGTTAAAAATTGGATTTCCCCTGTAAAGGTTACTGACCGTAAGATTTTTGAATGTTTGAGTGACGTTGAAATTGCAATATATCTGCTCCTTACAATAAAGGAAATGAGGGCGTTTAGCCCCGTTAGTTTTCCCCAAAAAAAAATACGGAGGATTTGTATATAACTAAAGCACATTCCCATGATATCTCTGGAATATACCAACAACGTTCAAAAGCAACACCGCCCGGCATACCAAACTATAAGCAAATATGAGGAAAATTAATATTACTAGAAGCTAATATTCAGTCAGTGTTGTCTCTGATGTTGTGGAATGGCCTCAAAAGTGACTTCAGTCCTTCGCGTCTGCAATGCCCCCTGGTGTTATCTGGAACACGTAACTCTGTCAAGAAAAACATGCGGACAGTAGAAGTAACTTTTTCCTCATTCCCAAATGCACTTAATTGGTATCATTGACCATGATGGCAATGTTGGTCATCTAAACTTCACTTATGTGGTTGATTATTTAGAATTGTGGGAAATATAATTTCAGATTGTTTTAACAACTAGAGTTTTTTAAATTGGAGAGATTGGGTGTAGATAAAAAACAATAAAATCTTAGTTACAGTTCGTTTTTTGTTCAACATATTGGTGATTTTAGAAAGGGCAACGTCACAGGCGAAGGATATTGCTTCAGCCTCTGGCAGGTTTGGGGCGTCAAACACTTTGCAAACGCGCTGTTCACCTTTCCCTTTCCTGAACATCAACCTTATTGTGGCTGCATGGGCTAGCACGTGCCCTCCCGCTGGTTTCTTTGGATCAGATACGAACACCCCACCACCTGGATCAGCTATGACTGCAACCAAAACTCCAATATTGTTAGATAAGATATACGCCTCTGGTCTTCTCAAATTTTACAACTAAAAATGACCGCTAATGCTTATAATCTTTTTAAAAAAATCAGTTCTCCAACTGCAGAATTTACCTTGATTTGTCATATAAACTGCAACATTGTATTCCTCAGCTATTTTTATTAATCGAGAAAGCATCTGTGCCAGTCTTTGCTGCGAATGGTTGCTCATGTCAGCAAAAGTTGACACGAAAAAAAAAATCTGTGTTCTTTTAAGTGCATGTAAATGACTGACCTGACGCTCTGCAAGCTCTCCTCTTCCTGAAAAGTCCACCCGAAACAGAGCAATCACCGAATCCACTATCTGCGAAGCATCAATTGCGTCAACTCTCCACATCCCATGATATTGTATCAGAAGATAACTCTTTTAGTAAGATCTCACCAGAAGCCTGAATGGTTCTTCGGACATTTTAGCAGCCAGACCAAGGAGGAGGTTATACTGATGCTCATAAGTGTATGCACGAGCATAGATAATCTTGCGCAGTCACAAACCGAATGATTAGATGTCTGTCAACACCAAAATATTTCCCTCTAGAACCCATTTATGATATATGAGACACAGGAACCTTACATTGTCCAGTACAGCACCAGGATCCATGCCAAATCTCTCAGCTATGGGAACAATTCGGTCAGGTCGGCTACAGGTATTTGCAAATGAAAAGAGAACATTGGTAAAATTGGGAGGATATCAGTTGAAAACACAACCACAAGTTATCCATGCAGATGGAACTAGAAGATCTTAAATAGTTATTAATGCGAAGAGAACAAACTTACAAAGTTCCTTCTGTGTCAATGTAAGCAACTTTTCCATTGCCGCCCCGCATGCTAGTTGGTAGCTGGAGAGGGAAAACGAAAAGTAAAGAAGGAAAATTACCAAAGGTCAGTAGTATACATTAAATGTTTCAATGTGCATGAAAGTAAGGCTACTACGGTACCCATAACCTTTTTTCTCCCCTAAAATCGATGTTTGAGAAGTTACGGATGCATATGACAAAGAGATATTAACATGCGCTTTAAAAGAGATTTGGCATTTCAACTAAATTCCTCACTTTGTTCACTCACTCTAATGCCATAATAAAGCAGAAGCCAACTTAAGAACAGGTACAATTACGGCGCTCATTAATAGCATTTAACACGTAACACGGCATGACCAAGGATAGAATTGAACCTGAGTGGAAACACAGAGAGTATGAGCAAGCTGCGTTTTCCCACACCTGAAACACAAAATCCAATCGTTAGAATGAACTGCTTCTGAAACTATCAACTAAATCTAAAACTATCCGAAACCAGATATGCACTGTGTTCTCACCGGAATTCTCCAAACGCTTCTGTAATTGACAGTGTCTCAATTCCACCTTTTTCAAAAGTTAAGAAAAAAAAATACAAAGAGAAGCTAGTTACAATTACAACAGAGTCAAAATTTGCAGTCATATTTGTACCAAAAAAATATTTTACAAGTCACATAAGTAGTAATACAGACAGTAAGGAAGAATCCTCATTGCAAAGCTACCTCCTAGCAATTCATCAAGTGCTTGGCTTCCAGTTGTAATTCGGATCACAGACTTTCTCTGTGATAGCATAGTACCAATAGACACTTAATCCAAGTACAACTAAATAAATTGCTACTTAAGCCTTCTAAAATGTCAAAAAAATGCATATCTAAATCGAATTGAATATTCAAATTAACAACATACTTTGAGCAGTGCATCACTTCCAGTAATATAACCAAAATTCTGGATCCGAAGGTGGAAAATAAAATACAAATATGTTATTATAAAGAGTTAAAATAGTTTTATAAAGTAAATTAGATATCACATATTATGAGCACTGACCACAATCTTCTCAGCAGCTTCACAGATTTTGTCAACCTTGGCCTCAGATAAACCTTTGATTCCAGTCAAGTTCTGCGAAGATATATCGAAATTATATTAGTACTAGAAGTGCAATGTAATTCCACAGCCTGGATATTCGAATCAGAGAAGTGTTTAAAGTTCAACCTTCTTTGTGTGCATCATCAAGCCATTGCAGGTATATATCCCTGCGTCCTGAAGCTTCTTCACATCTCCGGCATTGATGCCTTGGGAAATCACTGCGTAGATGCATATTTTTGTGAGTCAAAGGCAAAATGCATTTGCTATAATCAAACGATAACTAAATAGTGCTTTTTTCTGGGAGAAAAGAATGCCATAATTTAAACCTGGCATAGATTCATGTTCAGCAAGTGAATAACTGTGAAACAGAGAGAGTAAGATGGATTCAAACTGGATCGTTTGTTCGGCGAAACAGTGAATCTAACCAAACTTTTCAGATAAATCGGAGAGAAGGGAAATAAATACCGATGAGGACGAAGATTTTACAATCGTAAACGAATTGTTCAGTGACACAGTGAATCTAACGAAAGTTTTCAGTAAAGAGCAGAGAAAGCGAAAACAAAAAACCACTCAGATTGAAGATTTTACGATCGTAAGCGAAGTGATCATACATAGATGAATCAAAGTGATACAGAGATCACTTATTTCTGCGTTGATCTAGGAAAAACAAACCAAAAAACAAAAAACGAACGGATAAACAGAATTGAGAGGTTGAGAAAATACGTTTGTCGATGGCTTCGAAGAGGTCATCGTCGTCGTCGATGGCTTCTCGTTCGACGAGCTGCAACTGGCTCGACTCTTCGGCTCTGAAAAAGAAAAGACGATAACGGAACAGTCAGCGCCGATCGAGCGGAACCAGTTTCGTGGATTTTGTGACTTACTTGAGCGTCGCAAGCATCTTCAGGTTATCTCTGGAAGGGAAATTTGAATGGAAGAACAGAGAGAGCGAGAGAGAATTTTGAATTGTGGATAAGGATTCAAGAATTGAAGGACTCTATATATATATATGGCGGGAAATGTGAAGGAAGAGGTTCGTTAAAGTTGAGAAGTGAGAACTATGGCAAACGGTTTGCGAAACGCGTTCCCTAGTTTTTTTTTAAAAAAAAAATTGATTTCAAAAAACATAATGGGAATGGGTTGGGCCTTCTACCCAATTTTGGAAAGTTCAAAGGGCCTTTTATTACTCTCTTGATAATTATTCTTAATTTGATGTGAATAAGCAAATAATATAATTAATTAAAAGTTTGATTTAAATAAAAAGAAGTGATGCAAAAAGAGAATGAAGTGCCAAAAAAAATTAAATGGGAGAAAAACATAATAATTAACCAGTTAGCCAGGTATCGACAATAGCTCTAAACCTAAGACTAATATCTAGATAAATGTCATTAGCTTTACCATCTTTTATATCTCTATACTTGTTCGTAACTTTGTTAACTCCATATTAGTAACTTCTAAAATGTTAGTGACTCAACTTTCAGACTAGGATAAAAGAAAGTTACAACACAATAAAAAGTTAGGAGAAACAAAATATAAGTTAATAGCTAGCTACTACAGCCAAGAGGAAAAAACTGATGCGTCCACAACAAAATCTAAATTGCACGGTAGCGACTAACCCCATATGTAGCAGTGGGATAATAGCCTAGAAGTACAAGTCAAAATACGGAACTAGAGAGTTAATTGAGTTTTAACGTTTACAACACAACGAAATTGATGTAATGTAATATTCATGTGTGGTCAGGATACATTCAACCCCCCGGATTCCTAGTTTTCAGCCTTGCAGCACTGGTAAACTACCAGAGACAGTTGTTAAGTTCTTGTGACTCAGACTGCACAAACAGCAACAATAATATAATTCTGAAACAAGAGTGATGAAGTCGAATAATTGAGCTGCACAAACGATTGAAGTATGATATATCGCACTAAAGATACACCGAGAATGTTGGATGACTATGTAACACTCTTACCTGAGGGAGGGAAAGACAATCTCCTTTGGCTTTTACCATTATCCTGAAGGATCTCACCTGACTAGCTGTCTGCATCCTCTAATTGCTGATCTAAATTCTTGCCTCCTTTGGTTTCTGATAGCTATGTCATCAAAGCTTGCTTCAGTTTTCCATGGAGGCGGAGTTGGACAATCAGAAACTCCTGGTAGTCTTTGGGAAGGATCTCTGGCTGGTGTCCTAGGGACGGGAATCAAAATGACCCACTCTCAGATTTTGTAGTGCTGCAAATGACTCTCTCATGGCAGACATGGCTTCAAAGAACCGAGTGCAAGATGCCAATGCCCCAGGAATGGGTCGAAGCATTTCCTGGAGAAAAAGGAAAACAAGTAATTACATTTAAAATGTAAGTAGCAAACCCAAAAAGGTAAGCCCTACATTGCTGATGCACAAGCTTGCAAAAATCAGGGGCAAGTGCTTATTTTGAACAGAGAGACAAGACAAGAAGTCTTTGAGATGTAAAATATAAGGGAAGAAAAACCAAAAAAACAGGAAGAGAGAGAAGGCACACTGATAAATACATCCAATTACCGAAGTCTGTGAGGAGAAATAAAGGGAAAGGCAGTGGGTTAATGAGTAATGACTCACGTGAGCAAGAGAGGTGAGGTAGAAAAGAATATGCTTGGGGGATTTTCTTGTAAATGCCTAGACAGGTGGCAGCAAGGGAGAGAAAGTGATAGTGGCAATCTGTTAGAGCAGAGGAGGGATAAAATGTGAGGAGGCAGTGGGAGAGAGAAGCAAGTCAGAATTCAGTAGAGGAGTGGGATTTTGGGAGGAAGCTAGCCCCTCCAAGAGCTAGCCTAGTATCTGAGTTTTTCCTATTTTCTATCCATGTTTATGTAATTTCTGGGTTTGATTCCCAGTTTTTCTGTAATACAAGAACAGGTTTCTATCACACACACAGCATCTGGGATGTAAAACCGAAAAAAGATCATGGAAACAGGAGACAGAATACACCTGCATAGAGTAGACAAGAAAAGTAATTTTAAGGGGTTACTCAGCCGTGCAGAACCCCTGGGAGGGGAAATCTATCTGATTATTTTAATAATACCTAGGTATTGATGACTAAAGAAAGAGCAAGGCTAGAAAACTCTCCCACTTATCTGCCCCAACAAATTAGTCCTTTGCTGAAATGATGCTCCTTTTTTAAGGCTTTGGTATTTCACTAATTCAGTTGCCATATGAACAAAAAGAGTAAGTATTATCTAAACTCGGGTGCACCATGAAGGCACCAGATGCCTTACTAAAGACACCTCAGCTGGGCCTTCCAAAGGTTGTACCATAGCAAGTGCCTCAAATTAGTGCCCGTGCATGCACTTTGCTGCATCTGATAACACGTTGAAACGTGAGAAAATGCATATAACCTTCGGAAAGTGTAACTGACACTAAGGTTAGTTTCTTATCCTCAAATTAAGAATAATAAAACTTGCAGGCCTATCTTTCAGATGTCAAAGCTTTCTTTTTAACAATAATTAAAACTCCATTTATAGTATTTGCAGGTTCACTGATCAGATTTAGAGCAATTTTAGAGTGTCAGAGTGGACTTATAGACTTGCTAGTTGCTATTATTCTTAACTTTTCACGTGAAAAAAAAAATCTTAAAGGATAAAAACTAAATCTGTTGTCAACAAGCCACATTCTTGATGCTTCCAAGCAACTAGAATAACATTTAAGAATAGCAATGCAAGTTAAAAATGGTCAAAACCAGGGGTTCGGGTATGCAAATTAACTTAAGAGTGATGGAAACAGAAAGTCATGACATCAATATCAAGATTTAGATCTTAAAACAATAAAATGAATGTAGAAGTATACCCCCCAAACTGAAGGAGGTTCCTTGAAATTCTGACTCCACTGAAAATCTGCCACTGATGCTGTCAAGGCACACTAGCTGCCTTCGTCAATAATTCTGAGAATTGTTTCTGCACAAATTGAAGAAATATATGACGCATTACAAATGCCTTTCTTAAATGGATCAAAAGTTTACACTCAACAATAGTTCAACATCGACACCAAATTTCAACTAAAGTTGGGTATGTGGATACATGCTAATATTTGAACTGTTTTGTTTTTTCCCCCAAGATTAAAATCTAGTTTTCAATCGGGTAACTAGGTCAAAGAATAGAGATAAACAGACTAATTATACCTATGAAGTCATGGATGTACCATAGGAATGTAATGGTTCGAAATGCTCAAAGTTCAGATATAAATTTAAATAAAATCCTTATATTTTAATTATACAACACATTTTGCACAAGAAAACTTCAGTTCAGCAGCTCAAGCATAGAGAATAATTGAATGAACTCATGTAGGTGAATCAACACAGTGCATACAAATATTTTAGCCTGTGTACAGACTACAGAGGTAACAGAGTATTACAGATGCCAAATTGCACTCGGTTGACCTAGAAAGTGGTGAACTTTATCCCTATGTATAATGTATGATGATGCAAATAGATCAAGTCCCTCAAATTAAAAAGAAACGAAAAATCCCAAAATACTGGCAGGATACAACCCACAACCATGTAAAGCATACCAGAGTCTCTGATCTTGTTTCTAACAGCTTCTACTGAAATCACAATATCAAGTTTTTTTGTAATGCTGCATTTGATAGTTAACATGTTTTATTCAAGCAGAGTAATAAAACTATCACATTAAAAGAGTAAAGAGTAAAGACTACATCCTAGCAAAATCAGATATTACACACAATATAGTGCAGTGCAGCACTCTACCAATGAGTACGCAACTAACAAAACCAAAAACTTTGTATGCATTTTCTTGCGTCAGTAGCGTAACTCAATAACAATTTATGTTCACCAACCTGATATTCTGCTTCTACAAGAATGCAATAAAGGGAATATGGCTGCTGCAGGCGAGCTATAATGCGATCCTGCCAAATTTAAAAGATGAAATAGTGTTAGATAGTACATAACTAGTTGTCTAGTTATATCTGAATTACTTGAGCCCCAAAACCAAGATAGGAATTGTTGAAAAGGAAAAGCAGCAGGAGAAGAAGAAAACGTAAAATGGGACTTTAGGGAAGAAATTCTCTTATTATTTGCTTAGTATTCACTAAGTATGTCTCTCCTAAAGCATTTCATGGAATTTAGTCACAAATGCCCCTGCTCCCCTCAAATGAAAAGATAATAGAATAATTAAATTAACCTGTTGAATTAATCAACAACAATTAAAGAAATCAATATATGAAAAAACTAATGAGCTCAAAAAAACCAACCTTTCATATATGTTAGTTCTTTTCCCGCTGTATGAGTGTCCTTCAGCATATATATAAATACATGTCTCCACGCTTTTGCAAAGTTTAAATGATTCAACATTGACACTTAATAGGCTTAATAGGGAGCTCTAGCATCAGTGTCTAAACCTGGGAAATCTCATGCAATAAAGCAAAGGTAGCTAAAGTGAACATATTACCTTATTCTGAATAACATCTTTCAATATAGTAGTAATCCTTCCCAAAGTCTCAATCTTCTTTTCCATTTCACTCACGTGTCAAATGTGCTACATTTTTATCATCTAGAAATTTCAAAGTTTCAAGATGAGTAAAAACTGAAGACAGATAAGTAAACCTAATTGCAAAAAGGCACTGTTGGTGACCAACTTCCTAGTGTTTTTTAAACACCAGATCCATATAAAATCTGAATAACTGACCTTTCGACCTTGAAGTTCCACTTGCAAATCTGCTATTTTTCTTTGTACATTAGTTAGTTCTCTCAAAACCCCAATCAAGTCCTCACCCTTTTCACCTGCAGCAGAGGACAAATTCTGAAGTCCTTCCTAGAAAAAGACAAGAAAGAGAGGATGAGCACAAAAAACGAAAAGGAAACATCGAAGCATCCATACAACAATTTGTCAAATAATTAATGCTTCTATGCCATAAACAAGAGCTTTCATTAAGTTACCTATGTGGCATATTTAGAACCTTTTCCACCGTGCTGTTACATAATTTAAAAGCAGTTTTAATTCTAAGTATAATGAAAAAGGCTTTCTGACACTGTTTGGCAAGTAACTACAGTCACATTTATGTGGCAGCAGAATTTAGTTTTCTAGTATGGAAGAGAAGCAAATATTTGGAGCTTCTGCTAAAAGCAGAAACTAGCTAAATTTCTTTTTTCTTAATAGTATCTAGTGACTAGACCATTATGCCAAAAACTTCCTTTCTAAAAAGTTTTAGATTCACATCACACTAGTTTCATATGAAAGCACTTTTTACAAAGACAATTCTCATGACAACAGAGATTTCATAGCAATGCCACATAGGCACTCAGATTGCAGTGCCGACAAGCATGGCACATAAAAATATGACCAACAAGGTTAAGGTTCCATGACTTAGATAAAGTAAATAAGATATGCTCAATATGCTTCCGATTAAGATTTTCTAGGTTCATTTTGGTAAATTTATTTTCTTTTGACATGATTTAATTTCAAATGATATTCTGAAAACTCAATGTTAATTATGTGTCCCAAATTGCAATAGATAAATTAAAATTGATAATACTTAAATTAATTAAATATTTATATGTTTATCATCATTATCCATTCCTAATAGTTGAGGGAAAGTCAATCTGATAATGCTAATACCTGATCGTAATATGAGATACAATGCAGTAATTCTATGGGTTTACTTACTTTTCTTTTATTTGATAATTGATGGTCAGATTTATGTGGATAACTTCAATATTCTCTTGAATCAATTATCTAGGTTTTTTTATTAAAAAAATAAAAATTTATTAGAGCGAAAAGAGGTGAAGTACAACTAGGAGGAGGATAAGGAATCCTCAAAAACAATAAAGTCTATATTCGAAAGAATACAAGGAAAACTAAGAATGCAACAAGCCTGCCCAATCTCTCTGCATATCCGAAATAGCAACTCCCTTGAAGCAGCAATGAGAAAAACACCTAAGACAAGCCAAAAGAGTAACTCTACCCCAAATCAAGTTTGGGGGCAAGGAAACACTCTTAAAAATATGAGCATTCCGCTCCAACCACACACTCCAAAAAACTGCAATGCACACTGCAATAAAATTTTCTTCTCCTTGTTTTCAGTTTTCACCAAAGCCTTTATAAACCCCACCCCCCCCCCCCTCCCCCAAAAAAAAAAACTGCCCCAAAGTAGGAGGAAACATCCAGTGCTCTCAGATAAACCCAAAAAGATTATTCCAAATGTAAGTAGCAACCTTACAGTGCAAAAAGAAGTGACCTACTGTCTCTGAGCTAGAGCTGCACATAACACACATATGGGGAGAATGAGAGCCGTTAGGTCTATGAATCTGCAACAAGTCATTGCTCATTAGTATGAATTCTGTTATGTAACATTGTGCAAACAAAATACTTGTCCTTAGTGAGAGCTTTGGAGTTTGGACTTCGAAATAGTTTTGTCAAATGTCAAGAAGGAAGGAATCTTTGAAAGTGAGGGCTGTGAGTAGGAAACTAACAGAAAGATTTGCAAGAGAACCCACCAGAAAAATCCAAGGTCCAAACTCACCTAACAGAATTGGAGAGATAAATAGAGTCAAGCAAAAGCAAAAGGGATTGTAGTCCACTAGTTTCTCTATCATTCCAGTTTCTATGAAAAGGAACGACCCTGAATAGAAGAAAAGTAAGTAATCTCCAACTTACAACTTAAACAACTCCCTGTACACACAATATATTCTCATATCATTGTCAAATCTCCCCATATGATCACTTTGCAGGAAAAAGGCATCTCCTATATCCAATGGAGTATAGCCGCAAACCAAACCTCATATAGCACTGGAAAAAAAAATTATCTTTTTATCCCAAAACAATCGAACCCACATCAAATCCATGTCAATGGTATATCTGAGTTCCATCACAAATCCGAAGACCCACTTCCATTACCCGCATAATCGTTTTCCCTTCAAACCCCGTCTTCAACAGTCAATAGGTATGCTGGGTAATGCTAAATTTTGAGAAGCAAAGGATACCCAAAAGCAAACATATGAAACAATGACGATTTCAAGGATATAAGAGAGAATGGTCGAAATCTATGCAATATCTTAAGTGATCACCAAGCAGAGATAGCAAGGGAGCAAGAGGAAGAAGAAGGAGATAATGTACCTGGGATGATGGAGGGGAAAGAGAGAAACCAAGATCAGCGGCAATGGAGAGAGCATTGGACATGCCCCCAATGCGTGTGAGAGGCTTCCTCCCAAACAAAGTCGAGTCACTTGCCATTGAACACCTTAGCCAAAGAATGCAAAACTGCAAATCAGTAACTAATCACACTGAAGCCAAGTTGAAATTGAACTTAGTCGCGTGCTGGGCGATGCATGTGATTGTAACGTTCACCTATGCAAAGCTCAAATATAAATTCATTGATTGAGATACTCTTTATGCTATGTTAAAGGATTGGTTAACGATGGAATGGAAAGGCAAGGAAAAAAATTGAAACATATACGCAACTTTATTATTTAGTAGTTTAATAATGAAAGAGAAGGAAGTTTTATCACCCTTATTTAAAAATTATAATAGAATAGATGAAATGAAAAGATTTTATAAATTTTATTATTTAATTTTATCTTCATATAAAATGAGTCTTACCACCCGTTTTATCATAGTCCAGGAAATTCATAAGATGGCACTGACATCCGCTGGGTCTATATTTATCGAGAAGTCAATTCATTTGCTGATACTTTGGGCACTTATGGGCATTCTTTAGGAATCGGGCCACGTGTTTTTGTAGATATGCCTGCTTGTGTTTTTCTTTCCTGTTTTGCGGACTTATCCGGTACTCTTTTTCAGGAGGTAGTTGTTAGTTTTTTTTTTCTTTTGTTGGGTCCTTGACCCCGATTTTTTACCAAAAAAAAAATGAGTAATCATTTTAAAAAGGAGTAAAATAGTAATTTAATTTAATTTTAATAATAAATTTTCTATTCATGCCATGTCATTCTTTCTTTGATTCTCAATTTGAAAAAGACAATAAATTTAAGATTTTAAATGATAATAAAGAGTCTTATAATTCTTCTATTATCATTTCATCCTTTTTTTTAAAATAATTTCCAAACATATATTTTGTTATATTTACTATGTTATTTCTTTTCACTTCCTTATTTGTTATCCATCCAAACATTATCTTAAAACTTGGGCTTACCCATACTTGATTTTTATACTAAATTTCTTCTACCACATAGAAAAAAAAAAACTAAATTTTCTCTACTGTTTTATTTAAAAAAGAGAATAAATATTAAAAAATATGTTTAAATAATGAGAAATGTATTTTTTTAATAATAAAAAATGTGTAAGAATTTTTTATGTAAAAATTAAGGATAAAAATATTTTTTTCTTTTTTTATTATAAATATGTTAGAGTTATAATCCATTTTCATTCTTTGGTATACAGTAAAAATAGACACAAGTTATAATATAATAATTTTTGGTAAAGCATCAAGCCTAACTGAAATTTTGAGCTTCAAATACAAATTAGCATCCGGGATAGATCTTATCCGCCAGAGGCTAAAAAATTATTGTTATACAAAATTTCTATCATTGTTACATGAGGATAATGAAATTATGTAAGCATTGGGTTTTCTAAACTCTTATACTTACAATATATTTCAAGAATTATTTATCTCTTTTAAGCCATGTTAATGTCTAGTTTTTGTTTGTTGTGACTTTAGGTTTATATTTGGAAGATTGAAAAGGAATGGAAGGAAGTGACTAATAATAAAATGAAATGAAAAGACAATGAGTGAAATTAAAAAATATATATTACTCTATTATTTTGTTATTTAATGAAAGAATAGAGATAAGTCTTTTTACTTTTGTTTTGAAAATTAAAATGTAAGGAAGCAATGAAAAGACTTATGAATTTTATTTTTCAATTTACCTTTTGTATAAAATGAGTAATCATTTGAAAAAACAAGTAAAATAGTAATTTAATTAAATTTTAATAATAATTTTTCCATTCATATCATACCATTTCTTCCTTAACATCTCAATTTAAAAAAATAACAAATTTTAAATTTTAAATGATAAGAAGAGATTTTAAAATCTTTTCATTATCATTTTATTTATTCTTTTTAAATAATTCTCAAACACACATTTAAAACTTAAAAGTGTTCATTGGATCAAAATTCAATTTGTTTAATGAATTTAATTTGTGAATTTCATGACCCAAACATGATTTATAACGGAATCAACACCACGACATCCTTATGTCACTTTTCGACTTTCTTTCTCTTTCCCATTGTGCCTTTGCCACAACCAAGGTTCTGAAAATCGAACCGGTCACTGAACCGGTCGAGGTACTGATTCAAGGTTTAATGGTTCAATCGTGGTTCAACCGTGGTCGAACCGGAATATAATTAAATATATATTTATATTTATATATAAATATAAGTATATAGATATATATATATATATATATATAATACTAATAAAATAAGTAAAAATTATAAAAATATAATACAAATTAATAATAAAATTATTTAAAATATTAAAAAATAGTGTCATAAAGTAAAAAAATATTATATTCATATAAGTAACACAACATTAATCTACATAACATACAAATTAACTAAAATAAATATAATCTACATAGTTCACAACTTATAATTTTATACTAACATAATATTAATCTATCATCATAGTCAATCATACTAACAATAATAATATTAAACAAGTAAACAATACAAATTTAACAATATTCCATCAAAAGAGAAAATACTTATAAAATAAGCAAATCAACTAAATCTCAATTTGTATATCATCAACAAAGTTCTAAAATTCGAATTAGTCATTAAATCAGTGAATGAGCTAATTCATTATTCAATAGTTTTACTGTAGTAAAACTAGTAATATAATTAATTATATTTTATATTTATATTTATATATATTAAAATTTTAATATATATACTAATTAATATATATATATATATATATATACACACATACATACTTTTTTAAACATTTTATATATTTTATAAATATATTACTCATGAAGGGTCATACTAAGAAGTCGTGTACTTTTTGCTTATACTAAGAGTTAAAAAAAAAATAGAATTTTAGTTGACAAAGGATGTTAAGTATTTTAACTATTTTCTTATAGTATATAAAAAAGTAAAGGCACCATATGAGTATAAGAACATATTGGTTTGGTGGTTAGCAATGTGGGAGGCAATTTCGAGGACCCGTGTTCGAACCTGGCAGCTTACATTTTGGTTTCAAAAATGCAAATTTGAACCGGGAACCAGCCAAACCGTGACCGGTTCATCCGGTTTGGCCGGTTTAGCTCCGGTTCGGCGGTTCATTACCGGTTTTCAACACCTCCGACTCTATGAGCCTGACCGAACCGGCCAAATAACTGGTTTCCGGTCCGACCGGCCGGTTCGGTCCGGTTTTCAGAACATTGGCCACAACCACTACTCTGTTGCATCTTGCTTGAGTTGAGCATCAACACCACTATGATTGATCGTCATGTCACAGTCTAGGCCCTTTCTTATTTTTTTAAATTTATGTATATTAAAATCTCATATAACTTGCTTTTATTTTCAAATATAATTTATATATTTATTAGACAATTTTATTTAATATTAATTAATTTTAAATTAAAATCTAATATAATATCATAATTAAAACTTAACTATGTCATATGACTTTTATAATATTATATAATAAAATTTAAACAATGAAAAAAATACTTTTTAAGTTTTTAAATTTAAGTAAGTAAAACATGTTGAAAATATAAAAGAGACAAAATTACGCATTTAAAATTCATAATATTTTTATTGGAAGAAAATGACGTGTTTAAAAGTCCAAATGACATCAAATATTTGGAGAATGCTTGTTCCATAATTGAATTTTGTTTCTACTGTTTTATTTGAAATTCAATTTATATATATATATATATATATATATATATATATATATATATATTTTTTTTTTTCACACACTATGTTTTAAACTTTATTTGCAACTAAAAAGTATTTATAAAACGTCCACCAAAAAAAAGTATTTATAAAAATAAGTTAGTTTTTAAATATTTTATTTAAAAACCTGTATTATATCTAAGAAAATATCAAAAGACATACTCGTTAAAAAAAAAAAAGTTGACTCTAGTTTTTTTCGTAAGTCTCTTAGAGCAGGGTTCTGAAAACCGGACTGAACCGGGCGGTTCAACCGGTCGGACCGAGAACCGGTCCCCTCACCGGTTTAGGTGACTCTCTAGAACCGATGAGGTCAAAAACTGGTGAACCGGTCCCAAAAAGGCTGAACCGGTCAACTCAACACCGGTCCGTGCGGTTATCGGTTGCCTCAGTAGCAGCGCTCGGTGACTCGGTCAGCCTCGCACCGCAGCCTCCATCCCAACTCCCACGTCGCATACCCTAGAATGAAGAAAGAGGAACAGAGTTAATGGCAGATTCTGATGACAGAGGAGGAGGTACGGTTGGAATCAAGCTTTGCTCGCTCACGCCTTTGCTTGTGGGAATGAGATGTTGAGTGGGTGGGTCTCTCAGCCATTGCCAAGAGCTTGAGAGGGTGAATGGGTCGAGGAATAACAGCCGATAAAAACCAAAGAAGTGAGGAAAAGTGAGAAAATGGGTGCTAGAGGAAACTGAAAACGCGATGCAGACTGCAGAGGAAATCAGAAACGCGATGCAGACTGCAGAGAAAACCAAAAACGCGATGCAGAATAGAAAGGAACAGTGTAGTAGCCTGGGCGACGATGGTTTTGTACTTTCGTTACTTTCGGTTAGTGGGCTGTGGGTGACTGGGTGTACCGTATATGCAGTTTTGTAACTTTTGTTTCCTTTTCAAATTTTGAATTTTGAATTTTGAAATCAAAGAAAAATAATAAAAATAATAAAAAAAAAGTAAAAAACAGATAAATCATCACCATTCTCTCCGAAAAAAAGACTGCATCTTTAGCTGTCATTTTTGCAGCACAAGTTGCTTCACTCTCTCTTTTCAAAAAAAAAATTAATAATTTTGATAAAACTATGAAAAAGGAAAGCATAAGAAAGATATGGCGTTGGACTTGTGAGGAAGGATCGAAGAGAGAAATTATTGCCATAATACGGGAAAAGGGTGATGATCATATATAAATAATTATATATATATAAATATATTTATATTTATATAAATATAAATATATATTTAATTATATTCTGGTTCAATCATGGTTTAACCACAGTTCAACCATTAAATTTTAAATTAATATTTCGATCGGTTCAATTACCGATTCGATTTTTAGAACTCTGTTTTAGAGCAACAAACGACCCAACCCTCACGCGGAGAGCACGTGCGCCCGCAAGTCTTCGTTTAACGGTAATATACTATTTAGCCGTTGCACGGCAAATCTCCCTTTCTGATTTAGCCCCGTAGCCTTGTTTGACTTTGACTGCCCAAACCAGTTAGTGGCTTCAACTGGGGCTATTGTCGTCTTTTCGTACGGCGTTTGGCAACCGCTGTCTCGATTCGCGATTAGTGCCCAAATCAGCAATCACTCTACCAGGTACCAAATATTCAATTTTACTGTAAGCGCTGCCTCTAGATTCTAGGGTTTCTCTTTCCCAAAATACTAGCAAAGGGAGCGCTCCTCTTTTCCTCTTTAATCTCACCCATTTTCCCTTCAATTTTCCCTCTTTTTCCGTCGTTCTTCCTTCTTTTCGTGCTCTCCAAACATGCTTTTCATTCTTCACTAGCTGATTACCCTCTCTCAAACCCTTCTGCAAAGCCACCAATCTGTAGCAACTCTCAACAATTTGCAATCTTTGTTGAGTTCAATCCCCGGAACCAATGCAGCTTCTTCACTCCGATGAAAACTGTGCCTGAAGCTCGCGACTTTCCTGAGAAATCCATAGAGCAGAAGACCCCGAGCGCTACTTTGGTCAAGGGTAATGACTCTGGAATTGATGAAGATGTGGCTCTCGACGTCTCTGGGAATATCGTGGAGTTTCCGGTGTTGGAAAATGCAGAAGATTCTGTGGAGAGTTTATATCTGTATAAGAATGTTTACAATTTGATTCCCAAGTCGCTGGGCAGTCTTGGGCGGTTGAGGACGTTGAAGTTCTTTGGAAATGAGATTAATTTGTTTGCTCCCGAGTTCGGAGACTTGACGGGTTTGGAGCGCTTGCAGATGAAGATATCGTCGCCTGGGATTGGTGGGTTGCCATTGCACAAGTTGAAGGGTTTGAAGGAGCTTGAGCTGTCCAAAGGCCCTCCCCGTCCTTCTGCTTTTCCTATATTGAGTGAGATTGCTGGTCTCAAGCGCTTGACAAAGCTTTCTATTTGTCACTTCTCTATAAGGTTGGTGTTTCTATTACCCTATTACTTAAATATTAAAAATGTGCTTTTGCTGGCTGCTGAAGTGAATACGGAATGCTTGAGAAGTTGGAAGTTTTAAATTTGAAAATTTTACATTTGGCAACAGTTCCCGTTTGGATATTTCTTACTATGTTTCTTTTTTATTTAAATATTTATTTATTTTTGGATTGGTTTATTTCATACTGTTATCCGAATTAGATAATAATATAGCTATGGTCTGGTGAATACGGAGTAAGATTAATCTGGTCCTATCATTGTTATTTTCTTGGAACTTTTTTGTTTTTACAAATTACAAGTATGTCCAAGAGAATTGCACTGCATGACTGAGGTTCACAGGGTGGAGATGACTAATGATTGATCACTATGCTCATAGCAGTAACTGACTGCATTTGAGATGGGCTCTAATATAAATGTAGTTAAATATACATTTACCTTCTATAGGGACTAGAGATTTGATCCTGCCATCAGATTAGGTCTGGAATGTTTCAATTATTAAATTTAATGTTTTGATGTATATCAGCTTTGCTTTCTCAGACTACTGGACTTTGACCATTGTGCGGATTAATTTGTTTCATTATAAATTAATATGGAGTTCTACCTTGGAATAAGTTACAAGTGGTGCTCGCGGTAAAGGGAGAAAAAAAAGAAAACAACTAAGCAGTTAACTTGGAAATTCAAGTGTTGGTATGCATAGTTTGTACAATAACAATTACCTCATTATTGACTTTGAGGGCATTACTTGGTGTAGATAGTAAAATTGAACTTTACAATCTTCTAGAGAAATAGAATACTTCTTGTTAGAGATATAAAACCATTCATGTGTCTTCACTCAAGAGTTCGATGCTTGCCGCCCCTTATTCTTCATAATTAAGTTGAATATCAGCATAAGGTATAATGGGCCTGTATACTATCCATGCTTCAAGCCTAAAGGGCTCTTGCATAAGAAGGCGTGTTAGAGATATAAACCATTCATGTGTTTTTTACCTAATGGCTTAAGTTTTTGGAATTGTTGGTTCATGACACTTCTCAATGAAGAGAAATCCAAATATGTAATGATGGACTTGTCTTAGTGTAAAGGCACTCGGTTGTGGTTTTATTATAGAAGTTAACTTTGGTTATTGATCGTGTAATAAACTATCTTAACCTATTTCAGATGCCTCGTAATTTTGAAATTGTAAAGTTTGTTATAAAGCATGTGTTTTGGTGGACTATTAGCATGTTCAGTGCTATACCTTGTTGTCAGTTTTATTTAGCTCTACTTGATTTTTCATTTTTTTCCCTCTAGATACCTTCCTCCAGAAATTGGATGCTTAAAGAATATGGAGTATCTTGATCTTTCGTTCAATAAAATGAAGACATTGCCCTCAGAGATTAGTTATTTGAATGGCTTAGTATCCTTGAAAGTTGCGAATAATAAGTTGGTGAAACTTCCGTCGTCTATCACCTCTCTATCAAGGCTGGAGAGTTTGGACCTGTCAAATAATAGATTGACTTCATTAGGATCTCTTGAACTTGGCTCAATGCATAGACTTCAGAACTTAAATCTTCAGGTACCTAGCTATGATTTGTTAAATCAGGCTGATTCTGCAATACTCCTCTTTTCAATGGCTATGTTCTTCCCACATGGTGCTTTTGCCGTTTCCTACTTTGCTTAGTCCTTTAATATGCTGAATATATTGTGTTGACCTTTTCTTTATATGGCTTCATCTGTTTATGTGTTGGTTATTAGGTCTACACCTCATAATGGAAGTAATTTATTCTTACTTACTCTCTCAATGCTTTGAATGAAATTTTCTGCGTCTATGAAGTTCTTCTAAGTTACTTCTTAAAATCCCTTAGTTTGAACTTGTTTTGATTTGTTAGATCAGATTTTTGGTATGAGATACTGTCTATCTGAAAATAATTACTAACAGTACCTTCTCAATAAGGCTGATTGTGTGTGCTAGTGTCTGATTTGCAACACGTGTCCTGTTTCCTTTGCTGGAATTTGTGTTTAATATGTATTTAATTTGGTGGCATCTGTCAGTGTTGGACATGGAGGGACACCGATTGAAGGTGCCTCTCTGCATCCAAGGTATTGATGTAGTAGTTGTAGCTTGCCTGTGAAACAAACTATGATGATTCTGGGTGCTTGAGTGACTACACATTTATCTATATTCACATTGCTTCTTTGTGTTTGTAAGATGTAACTGTATAATTTAATGTTTTGGCTTTTTGAAAATTTGTTTACTATGATTTTCAGCTGATTATATGAATTTAACATGTTTGTTTGTATATTTATTGTTCAAGTACAACAAGCTGCTCAGCATTTTTCAAATTCCTTCATGGATATGCTGTAATATGGAAGGAAATGATGGAGGTGGATGCAATGATGATTGTAGCAGTTCTTCTGTTGAAATGGATGTCTATGAAAGCAGTTTACAGGAGAATGATGAAACCCTTTCTCATGGTGAGGCCTGTATAGCCTTTCCACTTTTGATTTGTTCCCCTTCATTTTGTGGATGCTCTTTCCTTTTGCTTTTTTGAATGTCTAAATTCATGTATGTGGAGATGAATTTACACTCTTCCATGAATTCTTTTGCAGGCCCTCATTATACCTCATCAAGCCTATTGACTAGCTCGTCATCTAACAGTAGGTGTTTTGCAGCCCGGAAATCAGGTAAACGGTGGAAGCGACGGCATTATTTACAGCAGAAAGCCCGTCAAGAATGCTTGAACAACAGCAGGAAGTGGAAAGGTGTAGATCATACTCAGTTGTTGAGCAAGAAGATTCACAAAATTTGTGAACCAGGAAATCTGGACAGTCTTTCTTCTGAAAATTGCAGAGAAACTGTATCAGACAATGCGAGCCTGGACAACGATAATAAAAGAGTAGTCTCTGAAGAAGCAGTAAATGACAATTTAATTGATAATGTTAACAATGATGAACTAAGTATTGAAAAGCAGTTTTCTCAAGAAGATTGCTGCACTGCTGAAAGTAAAGAGGGAAAAGATGCATCCTTATGCTCCTTAGAGAATGGACCAAGTGAACAGGATGAAGCATCTTGTTCAGAAATTTCAAAGTGTACTTTTAAATCAAAGAGGCATTCAGATCGGGATCTTAAAAATCCTAAACCATGCAAGTATAGAAAACCAATTGGTGATAGCTCATTATTGTCTGGCATGTACAGTAATATCTCATTTTGTGGAATTGAAGACCATCTACCAGATGGCTTTTATGATGCAGGACGTGATCGGCCGTTTATGCCCCTTGAGAGTTATGAGCAAAATCAGTGTCTTGCTTCTCGTGAAGTTATCCTGTTAGACAGGTTTATTATTATTACTATTATTATTATTATTATTATTATTATTATTAGTAGTAGTAGTAGTAGTAATAGTAGTAGTAGTAGTAGCGGTGGCAGTGATAGTAGTTTTTAATGTGATTGAATTGATTGTTCTCTTTCAGAAAAAAGGATGAAGAGTTGGATGCTATTATGCTCTCTGCTCAAGCGTTGGTCTTTAATTTGAAGCAGTTAAATGATTTAAACAGACACGGGAATCACGCTGCTGTTGATAACTTGCAGACTGCATCACTGCTTGCACTCTTTGTATCAGATCATTTTGGTGGCAGTGATAGAAGTGCTATTGTAGAAAGGACACGAAAATCTGTGTCTGGTTCAAACTATAAGAAGCCTTTTGTCTGCACATGCTTAACTGGAAGCAGCACCCGTATAAGTGCTTCCACTAAATCAGTTGTAGACACCATAGAAGATATCACTCTTTCTAAAATCTGTGAAAAATCTCTTGATTCTATAAAAAAAGGACGAAGTTCAATCATAGTCCCAATTGGGGCTGTGCAGTTTGGTGTATGTAGACACAGAGCTCTGCTTTTGAAGGTGATCATTGTTGGTGTATTCAGACTAAAATTTTGTATACATATTTTGTGCTGTAACTTTTCAGTGTTTGTCCCCTACTATGATGATCTGATGCAATTTCTGTTGTTTTACAGTATTTATGTGACCACATGGAACCGCCAGTACCTTGTGAGCTTGTCAGGGGTTACCTGGATTTTTCACCACATGCGTGGAATGCCATTCGGATTAAGAGGGGTGATACGTGGGTTCGAATGCTTGTTGATGCATGTCGACCACATGATATAAGAGAAGAGAATGATCCTGAATACTTTTGCAGGTCTGTACCTCCTCTAAGTCATAAATGGATGTGAAACTCCTTTTCTTCTTGCAAAAATACGGACATTTCATTAGCTTGGTATTATCTAATAGTCCCTCATATTTACATTGCTTTCACTTGTACTACACAGTTATACCACTGTACTATATTGTTCTAACAGGCTGCCCATTCTTACAGTATAAATTAGACAGTGATGTCAGGTGACAATACATTTATGTATTCATGCACACAAAAAAAGTGTTAGATATAAAACCATTCTTGAACCCCACCTAATAGCTTAAGTTTTTGGGTGAGTTGATCCTTGACATGATATCAGAGCCTCGATGACTAAGTAGTCAGGAGTTCAGTCCTTGCCGCTCTCGTTGTCATAATTAAATAGAATATTAGCATATAAGGTAAAGTGGGTCAATGCATTGTCCACTCTTCAAGCCAAAATTTTGCCCCCAACGTGTTTGAGATGTATGACGATTCCTAGGCCTTCCGCCTTACAACTTCAGCTTTTAGGAGAGTTGGTCCTTGACAATAACCATTTTTTATTAGTTAACATATAATCGTTCAGTTTTAGACAGGACTTCTATAATACAGAAAAAAAATTGAAGGTTTTGCTCTATATTATAGAGTAGATGTGGGATTTTCAATTCCTCAATTTATGGTGTTGTGCAAGCACTGCATGAAAACTCTTAATTCTGTGACTTATGTGAAATTATATGGGGTTCCTTAGAATCTGATGACTGACTTGGTATCCCAGGTATATACCTCTTAGTCGAATTAAAATCCCTCTTTCAGCTGGAGGAAGTCCTGATCCTGGTTATTCCTTTCCATCTCTCTCTACTTGTGATGATTTTGAGAAAAAAGCTTCAAGTACTTTAGTTCAGTGCAAATTTGGATCAGTAGAGGCAGCAGCAAAGGTATGTGCCTAAAGTCTTGTTGGAACTTCAACATGATTGTGTCATGGGTCTTGAGATAGTTCTCTTCTTGCTGCAATTTAATTACTTGGATGTGTTGTGTGATACATTTAAAAGCAATGGGATGGTTTCTGCCTTGTGACCTGGTGGTCACTTTTAGTCATGGAAACAACCTCTCCTCCCAAGGGGGTAAGGTGGGTAAGGTTGTGTGCATCTGGCCCTCCCTAGACCACACTATGGTGCACTGGGTCGCCTTTTTTAAGGTTGACTAGTGGGTGGTTTGGGCGGACAGTTGATGGATGGGGGGCCAGTATTTACCTATTTTACATACTGCCTATTTGAGATATAGAGGGAGCTTCTTACCATTCCATTGGCCTTCTTGTTTGAGTGGGGGATCTAGATTGAAAACTAAGTATTTGTTATTTTTTCCCTATATTTATTTGTTTATTTTAATTTTAATTTATTCAAGCTAAAAGAATTAGGAGTTTGTCTGAATACCAAAGATTCGTTAGTAGTGCCTTGATATAAATGAGTAATATAGTATCTCCCTCTGGTACTGACCTGATGAACCTGCTAATTCTCTGGTTTTGCTTCTCAATGAGATTTATTATCGCCTAGTTCTGTTGATCACTGCTCTTGCTCAGTAGCAAAATATGATCAGAGAATAGCCCATTCAATCACATTTAAAGACACATTTTGCCAAAATACACTAGTCACCAGTCACTCTAGTGAAGTAATGGCATAAATAGAACCCAAAATACAGGCTAGTATAATATTCACTGCTTATACAAGCAATAGAATCTTGCAACTTAGCTGTGGAGACATTGAAAACAGGAAGCAGCTAAATATTTTTAGGAAAATCATGGCACCTACAGGAAATTTCAACCTAGCATTATTATTTTTTTAATACTGTTGAGCACCCCTATTAAGTGGCATATTTTTAAATTTCTCATGTAATAAGATCCTGAAGGGTGAATTGAATCTGTCCTCACTCCCCGAGGCACTTGAGAGTGTTTGTTACATGAAAGTAATTTGAGTAGATATGCTGTTTGGTAGGGTTATAATAAAGTGGAAAAAGAGGATAGGTAAAGCTGTTTCTATTGTAATTGGCCACAACATCCACCATCCTGACCACCTTTGTCAGCATATACAAAAAATCATTCCAGCAATGGTATTATAGATAATTTTTTTATATAAAAAAGTTATATGTTCCAAAATTTAATATACAAGGGCCTCTGAATTTTCTCCCAATCCTGCATGGGATTATTCAGATATACATAAATTTCTTTAGCTGAGAGGTTGGTGCTTATCATTCACCCCAATTGAATGGGTGGGTTGGGCTGATCATTAGGCATAACCCAGCCTTGCTAACTCAATATTTTTCCCTTGTGCTGATTCTTAATTCCTGATTTCTTTTTTGTTTTCCTTTTTTGATGTTGCCTACAAATTATTCTTTTCTGGCTTCACTGGTAGTTGAATAATCAACCATTAATGGTCATGACAAAGGTGCGTACTTTGGAAGTGCAAGGGAGTTCGGCAGACAAGGTTAAAAATTTTGAATATAATTGTTTGGGAGAAGTGAGAATTCTAGGTGTTTTGAAACACCCCTGTATAGTGGAAATGTATGGACACCAAATATCGTGCCAGTGGACTCTCTCAGGCGATGGTAATCCCGAGCATCGAGTATTAAGATCTGCAATTTTTATGGAGTATGTGGAAGGGGGCTCCTTAAAAGTAAGATTTCCTATATTCATTTTTGTTACTAATAACATTTTTGGTGGTTGTATTGATTTTGTGGTTCATTGTCTCATAGAACTATCTAGAGAAGCTATCAGAAGCTGGTGAAAAGCATGTTCCAGTGGAGTTGGCTTTGTATATTGCCAAAGATGTCGCATGTGCTTTGTCAGAGCTGCACTCAAAGCACATAATTCATCGTGACATAAAAAGTGAAAACATTCTGATTGATTTGGACAGGAAAAGGGACGATGGAACTCCCACTGTGAAGCTCTGTGATTTTGATAGCGCAGTGCCAGTAAGATCACCTTTGCATGCATGCTGTATTGCTCATGTGGGAATACCTCCTCCTTCTGTATGTGTTGGAACACCTCGTTGGATGGCTCCAGAGGTTATGCAGACTATGTATAAAAGAAACACGTATGGATTGGTAAGATCATCTAACTGGTTAGCCATAGTCTATGACCTTCTTATATGATATTCAGTGTTATTTTGGGTTTGAAATATGCATCTGTTAATATATAAGGAATTTTATTCAAGTAACTGACTTCTTTGAGTCTTTGACTTCTAATCTTCAAATATTTTAAGCTAGTTTCTGAGTCTTTGATTTTGAAGTTCTTTGTGATGTTGGAACATTGTGTTTATATAAATCTACTATAAATAAAAATAATGGGAGGCGGTTTTAAAAAAATCATAGTTATAACTGTAAGTAGAAAGTAAATATTTTAGAATAATGACTCCTCAATATTTCTGCAATTTCCTCAATTTTCTTCATCCTTATCTCCAACACTTATTCTTTTTAACTGTCCCCATTATTGCACTTTTCCATCCAGCCCTACCTATATATGCACACACGTGTGCCCATTTTTCTAGTCATAATCTATGCAAACAGGGAGTGATCTAAGATTGTGCAAACCTACAAGGTTGACTAGTTTGTTTTGGCTGGCCTTTGCTGTTAATAAGATTTTTGTACAGATATCAAGGTTATTCATTATACATTATATTGAAGTCCGATGATTTTGGTTGCTCTTTTTATAAATTCATCCAAGAATAGATTATTTCTTCCATATATAATATCATTTTCAATGATACCAGTACAGTCTTCACTGTATTATTTATATATAATAATGATCTTCACTCTCACAATTGCTAGATACCTCCTCAAAGCAAGTCTCGATATAATATGAACTTTATTTCTAACAGATATACACACACACATACACACACAATAAAGCATTATTTGATTTAAATATTATATAGTTTGAAAATTTGTCTGCAGTTTTGTTCTAGGCTATTATGCTGGAAAGGTTAAGGGTGTTTAAAGGATTGTATCACTTTATGACATATACGTCCACGTAAGGACCTGCCTAGCACTATGTTCTGTTTGTTTGGCAAAACTTTATGATTTTTATTTACTTTTTGGCCCCTTTTCGTTTTCTTTCATATGCCTAGCTAGTATAAAATGTTGCTTATTGGCATTGAATTTATGACATCATGTACATGTTTATGTCATATATAGAAAACGAGTAATTTAGTCTCGTGATTTAATCAAGAATAGGTATATAGTAAAAATAATTTTACCTGCTCTGTGACCAGACATAGTATTATTGTCTTGGGTTGTAATATATCTTTCTTTATCTTGTGACAGGAAGCTGATATTTGGTCATTTGGATGTTTACTTCTGGAGATGCTGACTCTGCAAATTCCATATTTTGGACTACCCGATTCCCACTTCCATGACATGCTGCAGGTATGGTTGTCTCCAGGGGCAGAGCTCAACTATATTAACTGGGGGAGGGGGAAGAAAAAATTATCATTGTCCGCGCCCCCCCCCCTCCCCCAAAAAATATAACTACACACCACCCTCTAATATAACTACGTGCCAACCCCGCTTTTCTGTCTCATACAAATAAAGAGATTGCAGTTTTCATACTCCATAGGCAGTGCTTGAGCAATTTGTTTAGTCAGCCCCCCGGATGTATGAGTTTTAATTAATTTTTCTACTATAATGACCAATACAGATGAGTAAACGACCACAATTAACTGATGAGCTGGAGGCATTGAGTTCTATGAATGAACCCACAATGATTCAATCTGGTGAAGAGCTGGAGAAATCAGATGCTGAGGTAGACATGTTGAAATTCCTTGTTGATTTGTTTCATAGATGTGTGGAAGAAAATCCAACCAAACGTCCTACAGCTGAAGAAATCCATGAAATGTTACTTGCACACACTAGCCGCCTACAAGTTCAAGATGTTAGGAAGATTTAGGTAGGCTCTTGGGGGGGCCCTGTCCTGGCAAAATTTTATAGTCCCTTAGTGTTATATTATTAGAATAAAATATATTCATTTTTTTTTTCTTCGTAAAGTGTTAGGGCTTATCCAAGAATAATTATTTTTACTAGGTTTAGTTTCTTCAGTGAGTTATCTTCTGTACATTTTCAAGGGGTTAGATCCATGCGGCTCTAATATAATCTGATTGAGATCTGTAATTTTTGTTGCTAGGTCTCTTTTCATGTTGTAAATCTTGGAACATACATGTAATTTATCCATTCTGCAAGTGGATCTGATTAATTTATTGATGCCTTTGAATTGTATGCGGGTGTTATAGTAGATCTTATCATCTCTGCTCATATTTGATACTACCAAGCAAGATGTGGGATTATTATTATTATTATTTTACTAGGAAGAATTTTGGTGAATAGGAAAGATGCAAAATTGCTTTCTCATGGATGTTGGCTGTAGTCAAAGAATCTGCTGTGAATGATATTTTTCATGTTGAACCAAGATAGTACTTTTTCATGCAGAGGAGTACAAGAGAAATAGAGAAGTTGGCAAACCATTTTATCTGAGATAATCTTGATGGATGCATTTGCAGGAACTTGTTGATTCAAAGTGCTGAAAATATTTCAAATGAATGTGGATGGGGTCTCAAACTATACCTCTGGCTTTGGAGTCCTAGCAGGATGCAGGAGTAACATCAATTAGCAATGAAATGAGCTTGCATTTGATATTCTCTCTTTTAACAGTCTAGCTGGCCGTTCACAAATCACGGCGATGAATAATTCACCCCTCCACTCTATATTTCAACCTGTCTTGTTTTTGACCTGGTTTCACATGCAGCATTTGTGGTCATTATAACTCTTCTTTAACCCTTTACCAAAAGGAAAAGTCGGCGTCCTTTTCATCTAACCATTAATAATTACTTAGAGAGAGAGAGGGGTGCATGGACACTGACTTGCAGGACACCATGACAGAATGACACCCACCTTTGGACAGCTAGTACCCTAATTAGTTAAAAATTGTTTAATGGGGTTGCAGGTGCTTCGTCCCCCAGCTGCTCTTTATGTTCGCTTTTCTGTGAGCAACTAAAGCAAAGCTCAGAGAGAGATAGAGTGAGCCATCTTTGCATCCTTACACTGAAGTGCAATGGACATTAGCTGCAATTTGGACCACTCTACTTACAAGACACTCGTACTTATCTATCTCTCTCCGTTGTCTGCCATATCCTTAATAAGGACCAGAATTTAAGTAATCATGTACCCTAACTGTAGGGTTCTTGGGGAACGCAATCCCAAAACACTCTTCTATCTGTGCCGGCAAACACAGCACAAAGCAGAGGTGTTCTCTGGGAGGGCCCTCAGCAGTAAGCAGTGAGCACCCAACCTCCATTTTGAAATTTGCTTTTGATCAACAAGCATTGATGTTTTCATGTTATCACAGCTACTAAAGAAAAATGACCTATACTGACTGTTTCCATAGAGTGGCAATTTTTTTGACATCAGTCTTGAGACTGCACGTGACAGAAAAATCCAATGAATCAGAAGAATGGAAATATTTTTTTGGCTTTAGATGCTGCAGTGGTTGCTTTACATGGGGTGGTGATGGTGCCTATTCCTTTTCCTGTCTCTATTTTTCTACCCCCTGACTATGTTGGCAGTTCTTGCTACATTGGGATAGCTAGAGATTGAGACCCCAATTAACCAAACTGAGAATGCTCTCATCAAAACCGGACCACCTCTGGGTTTGAGCCAGCCTGTTCTGTTGGAAGCGTGAGGCATTTATACATGGTGGACCCTGCTGCTGAGTGCAGTGGTAACAGTAAATTTTCCATTACAGGCAACAATTACAATTTTGGCACAAAGATCTAACTTTTTAGTGACCCAGTAATTGACTGGGAAAACAAAATAGATGCAGTCATCTATCTGTGCTAATAATCTGTAAGGACAGACCTTGCATGGTTTCTCATAGTTTTCTCTTTCTTTTTTTTCTGAATAAAAAAAGCAGTATTACTCTCACATATTATAGGATCCTCTCATATTGAGGAAGAATATTAGAAGGTCATGTTATGAGAGAGAAAAATACAAATTACTTTATAGTAGGATTCACTGTGATTTGTATAAGAATCTTTCAATTAAATATACAAAAATAATTTGTGTCTCTCTCTCATAACATGACCTTCTTATGTTCTATTCTAAGATGAGAGGATTTGATCCCATATTATATATTTATATACTCTTATAAATCACATGATAATAAACTGAGTCAATTCAAACAATTTCTAAACACTTCAAAATTTGCATGCACTTCTCGCACTGTGTGCAAGTATCATTTTTTTTTAAAACAAACTGATATTTGACCCTTGGATTAATTTGACATTAAATTTGCTATGATCAAATGATAATATGATATTTATCAATAATAATTATTTTTGTAATAGTCAGAGTCTTTGTCACAGCCATATATAAATACACATGGTATGAGATGTCCAAAATTAAAATGGAAATCTCTTTCGATTTGGTGAAGGCTATGATTGATGCGAGATATGGGAGGCCACCAGCACTAAGCAACTCATTGAGTATCATGATTATTATCTTTTTAACTTTATAATTGGATCGTACAGTCCCTATTAGGCTTAAGGCTAATAACTTGCATCCATCTCATCTTTATAAAATCCTAGGAGCCTCCTCCTTTATATATACTTACTATGGAGTCCACCTCCAAGTATGTTTTCTCTTTGTCTAAACCTCTAACTATTATCTTACTCTCATACTAATTTGAGTATCGGAATGCCTTTGCAGAAATTTTTACCTCCATTCTCAGTTGACGTAAAGCTTTCCGACGTGTCAAGATCAAGGTGAATACTACCCAAATAGAAATAGGCACGACTGGAGCTGTCTGTGGGAAGAGATAAAACTCTCCCACCCCACATCCATAGATAATCTACAATCTATACTTGTTGGCAACCATGCTAGACCCTCTCACATACCGGAAAGAAGAAAAGGAAATCAACAAACACATTTCTTGGTCCCTTAAATTGCCATTCGAGGACGAAGAAGATAGAAAATCACATATCAACAAAATCGAATTCTAATCAATTATAGCACGCTCGGCTGCGACAGGAGAAGAAAAGGTGATACCTTTTTCAACTAAATATAAAGGCATCTATATTCAGGCCTACTAGAACAAGTAGTACTCTACAATAGGTAACCATTTAATATACTGTGCTATGTCTCTAGATGTCTGCTCACTCACTCTATTTCACTCTCATCCATTCACGATACATGCCATTACATACTCATGTTTTTTTTCATGGTCACGTACATGTACCCATTTTACAGCACTACTTTTCACATGTTACTTCTAATTTTTATTCATCCCAAGTCACTAACTACACCTTGATAGATACCACGTCTGCTTGCACATATAGCACAAACACGTTTACATTTTATGTACTTAAGTACTATACTCAGGGAAAACACTGTCAATAATCAAGTCATTTTCCAAAAAAAAAATAGACTACTATGTCACCAATTATTTTTTCATTACTGCTAAGCATGTATTTTCGTTTGTGTTTTTCAAAGTATTCATGGTTAAGGATTATTTCATTAATGGTGCAGTGGCGCAATCTTAGATGTAGATTTCAAATATTCCAGCACATGTAATATTAATCCACATAAATCTTGGCCATTTACAACGATATTCTAAATTTTAAACATACGGTCACAATCTGAATTTACTGCACCCTACCAAAAAAAAAAAGTTAGTCGCCAACATTCAAACAATCATTATTTGAATTCATATACCAATTACTATATTACCTGTTATTATGTCTTAATAGTCATTTACTATTGCCATTCATTATTGATTTCAAATTATATTAATATAGCATTTACTATCATTAAACGACATTTATCATTGAACGTCTCCATGCATTTGGCAATTTGACCTCAGACCATTAATTAACATATATTTGAATTAATAAATCTCCATTAATTTCAATTATTGGCATATTGATTAATTTCATTTATTCTCATTACCACATACTATCCAAGTCCCCTTTTTGTTACCCAATATTTTATCACCCTGTTAGTCACTACTGCATCTCAAATCTTAACATGGTGTAGCAGAGGATGTCTACCAGATTATCTTTCTAGTTGAGATCTTGCCTACAATTGTACATGCAAGGACAGGTCGGATATGCAAAAGAAAAAAGTTAACCAAATTATTCATTGGTATCTTTAATTGTCATTTATTCATATTTATTAATTGCTTGCTATTGTCATTGCCATGCATGAATTTCAAAATAGAGAAAGCCTTTATCATGTGATTAGTTTTGATAGAAAAACTGTATTACCTTGGTAACACTCTATTGCTTTGAATTGGTACATTCATATATAAAAAATTAATTGAAGGAAGAAACGGAGATACTTTTAACATATATATATAATGAGGTCTTGGTTTATTCTTCCATTTTGCCTATCATACCATGAATTGGTCCTTGGACGAATTTAACAATCATAGTCAAGTATTGAAGATCTCATATCTATTCTCCTACCATCATGGCATTGATACCCATTGTGTAAATAACGTTAATCTCATTTAATTCTTATTTTAATATATGGTATTATTATTGGCTATTGCAATTATTGTGTTTCTTTTTGTGACTATCATATTCCAGTATAAATGGCCACCTTTATTTTTTCATGGGCAAAATTCCTGAATAAATTATGTCATGGCATTGATTGTTTATCTTTAAATCAAATTATATGGTAACAATTTATTGTCATTTACTCATTTTAGGTTGTCAATTAATTAAATCACATTTAACAAGTTCCCTTATTTAATTTTGATCAACACATCAATTTTCTAGCATTAATTTTTGACATAGTATTTATCATTCACAATCACATTGATTACCAGTCACTAATTACCATTAACACTAAATGCACGACAGTAATTACCTTGATTTGTTGTTAATTATGATGATTGCATATAATAACCAGTGTACTGAAAATTGGACCAAACCGGCCGGTTCAACTGGTCGGACTGGGAACCGGTCCTCTCACCGGTTCGGGCTACTTCCCAGAACTGGTGAGGTCAAAAACCGGTGAACCAGTTCTAAATTGGTCAACCCGGTATCGGTCCGTACGGTCGACGGTTCAGACCTTTTTTTTTTGAACCAATATTAAGAAAAACGACATCATTTGGGTCACGTTTTTACAACAACAAAAAAATTCAAATGGCTGTGACGTGAATTCGGTGTGACAGTTCAATACTGTAAGGACGTGAATTCACTAAATTGTGATAGTTCAATTGTCCAATATTTTAATATTAATATTTGAAACATAATTCACAACATTATATTTTAGTATTTTTAATATTAAATAATTATAAAAACATATTTTAATATAAAATTTCATTATTCAATATAATTTTTTTAATAAGTATATCATATATCATTAACTAAATTGTGAATTATGTAAATTATGTTTATTTTAATTAATTTACATGCTATATTACTATGTAGATTAATATTATGTTACTTATATGAATGTAATATTTTTTACTTTTTTATGACTCTATTTTTTTATGTTTCAAATAATTTTATTATTAATTTGTATTGTATTTTTATTTATTTTATTAATATATAATTAATTATATTTATATATAAAATATAAATATATATTTAATTATATTTCAGTTCGATCATGGTTCGACCATTGAATCTTGAATCAGTACCTCGACCGGTTCAGTGACCGGTTCGATTTTCAGAACTTTGATAATAACGGTTAACACATTTAATTGCCATACATGAAGATTTCATGCTATTTATTGTCATTAATTTTCGAGCATTGATTATTCCTAAAAGACATAATTGCCTTTCTTTCAAATCATAAAGTTACACATAAATTTCTCGTAGCAAGGAGGACATAAAATTCATCCTAATTGGCATGGTTTTAGAAAACAAAAATAAAAGGAAAAAGCAAAAGATAGAAAGCCACTTTATGTAGAGTAACAACGGTGCATCTGGAGTCAAGTTAAAATAATTTATGAAAAGATCTATGTACTGTCACTAAATAAAAAGACTGTTTCAAATAAGTGACGCAATGGCTTGCTTTACACTTCCGAGCTAAGGCTCAAACAAGTGTCGTAATGGCTTATTTTACGCTTTTGAGCTAAGGCCTAAACAAGGCTCGCAATGGCTTGTCTTACGCTTTCGAGCTAAGATTCAAACAAGTGCTGCAATAGCTTACCTTACGCTTCTGAACTAAGGATTAATTAACACCGCAATAGTTTACCTTACACTTTCGAGGTACTAGACTTGATGCTTTCGAGCTACGTGAAAGAAAATCTTGCTCAAGGTCATTGCCATAATGCTCACCTCGACGCTTGCAAACTAAAAGTAGAGTGAGGATCAAAATCCTAACCCCGATTAAGGTCATCGCAATGATGCTCACCCCGACGCTTCCGAGTTAAAGGTAGAGTAAAAACCATAATCCTAACCCAAAGTTAGGTCACTGCAATGATGCTCATCCCGACGCTTCCGAGCTATGGGCAAAAAGTAATCCTGCTCAAAGGTACCTTGGTCGCAATTAAGTCCAGATTTTCATACCAACACCGCACTTGATCCAAAGCTTTCTTGAACTCGGTCTCAAATTGGGCCACCAAGTCATCTACTAGGGCGATTTTCTCTTTTTAACTGAAGTTACACGAACATCTTCTTCGTCATTGAATTTTTTAACAAAACTATAAATAAACTTTTGGTTACCTTCGGTCAAGCTCGATCACTCGTTGCTCAACGACTTCTAAGCTAGGGGGCTATGGAATGTACTAATATTTCATAATTGAGATCATTCGTGTTGACCCTACCTAGTTGACACAAATTCAAATCAGCTTGTATTTAAATCTCAGAGAATTCAATGCTCCATGTAACCTGATGTTCATAAATCTCTTCATCAACAAAGGCCTTAGCTTCCGAGTTGGGGAGCCTCTTCATGAAGCCTAAAGCCACACTTGGACAACCGATCATATTATTTCAACTTGATCTCGACCACCACAACAACAAAGTCAAGTTATGATTAAGTTATTAAGCACTTAACATTTATTGTAACTTATACATCTCGGCACTTGACTTATCGATTACCGAGCTAGGGGACTTATGGATCGTACAGTCCCTACTGGGCTTAAACCCAATAACCTGTATCCAGCTCATCTTTACAAAACCCTAAGGGCCTTCCCTTCTATATATACTCATTATGGAGTCCACATTCAAGTATGTTTTTTCTTTGCCTAAACTCCTAGCCAATGTCTTGCTCTCATACTAACTTAAGTATCGCAGCGCCTTTGCAGGACTCCCACCTCCATTCTCAACCGACATGAAGCTCTTTGACGTGTCAACATCAAGGCTACTCCACCCAGTTAAGAATAGATAGGAACAGTGCTCTTCGCTGTAGGAAGGAAATCAAATATATGTACTTGTTCGAGAACTATGTCTTATATTTAGCTATTTTTGGTTAGTTTCTTCTTTTTTTTAAAGCAGTGTATCTTTTTAAATGTCTCATCATAGAAGGAATAATGTTATTAATACACTCTAACGATCACAATTATAAATTTATGTGTGTATCTACAACACAATTTTAACTTCAACAATTATGTGAGAAGTATTATACAGTACAAATAAGAATACAAAAAATTATAGATGTCACTTTGACTAAAAATAATTAAGAAAGCCACCATCCGAAAGTTTCGCTTGCTATGTGTAGCTCCGACTCGTGTATGGTTATGAGACTATGAGAGTACCTCAATTCAACGGGACATAACACCAAAAGTAGCATAAACATTTGCAGGTATGTTTCAAATGTAGCCTATTTTAGAAAGACAAGTTATGACATATTGAATTTAATTTTAATATATTTTTAATGTAAATAATTTTAAACTTTTACATAGACAAATATAAAATTTATATACCAACTTACGTTAGTTTAAGTAGAAGTGGCTTGGGTCCCTTAAGTATCATGTTTAAGGTTTCTCCTACAAGGAGTACGACCAAAGGTCGAAAAATTAGTCCTTCACCTTTTACGTGAGGGATACTCTTGGTGCACCGAAAATATAAAATTTATTGGTATACTTTTATGCTACTAAAAAACTCCATATATATGATTTTAATCAATTTAATCGATGAATTATAAGTAATTATGATATTCATTTTGCATGTTAAATTTTGAAAACTTTCCAATAAAATAAATGCAAGATCAGATGGTTTATTTTTTTAAATACAATTAATTACAATGTAGATTTTGCAAACAAGAAAAATTTTGTGATCAGGGGAAGAGCTAGTCAAAATTGGCTGGGGGGCCAAATAGAGAAGTTATATATTTAGGGGGGGCAAAATTTATTTATTTTTTTAAATTACATGTGAAATTTAGAATTCAGAATTTTCTTTGGGGGGGGGGGGGGATCTAGCTCTGCCCTTGTTTTTAATTAACTCCACTTGATAATATATGGGCGTTCCTCCTTAATAAAAAAATAAATATGTAATTAAATGATTAATATTTTTATTTACTCTTTTGAAAAGCATATTTGAATTTATGACTTTTTTATATATTATCTAAACATTTTATTACTAACCTATTCTTAATGACTTAATTTTAAGACATTTTAATAGCATGCAAAACGATTCTGAATTAATGTGAAACTTTAATTATGAGCATTATGTGTAAAATATAAACTTTTAATCTAATTGTAGTATTTATGACAAATTTATATCTTATAAAAAATAATTTATTAGTGTAAAATTGATTTTGATTTATACCAATATAAATAGATCTAATTAATTAACGAGACACTTGTATTGGAGAATATGTATATATATATTAGTAACATTTCTTGTGTTCTACTTTTTTTGGGTGATGTTTGAAAAATTGTTAAATCAATAAAACGAAAGAGATAAAAGCAAAATATTGTGCAGAATTTTTTCATATTCGTTTTACCATTTTGAAAAAAAAACTGCAAATTAATTACCAAGATTAAACTGTAGTGTCAAGAATTGTATATAGGTTACCACATAAACGTTGTTAATAATATAATAACTATCAAGCATATACAGAGAAGGAGAAGGTGTGTCCTTTCAAAAACACCTTTCTATTTAAAGAAAAACAACACACTTGATTTAATTTTTTATTATTAGATTTATTTCTTCATTTATATAAACTTACATTAATGTTCTTACATAAATTTATGTACAACTTAAAATTCCTACACATACACTAAATTAAAGCCCACAAAATGAAGAACTTAAATTCTGGATTTAATAATTCTTCACATATGTACCCTTTAAATAAATAACCTAGTTGCTATAATAATATAATAATTTTAATTTATTAAAAATAAATTTATATTAGATATAAATCAAATTTAAATTCTTAAATTATTCCCTTAAGCAAATGCTTTAGTATAAAATACTACTGTTGTATGCACATAAAGCATACAATTTCGTTCTCTAAATAATTAAAAACAATGATTTAAATTACCAGAAAAAAAGTTTTGAAATCAAGTGTCTAAATAAACATGTTTATTGTTTATTATTAGAGGAAATTACTCTAATTTTCTATTTATTTATCTATTTTTTCACAAATCTCCCTTTATTTTTAAAACTTATATATATCCCTTTAAGTATTTTAAAAAATCTATACATATATCTCTAAGTACTTATATTGACCTCTCTTATATTTTAAAAACACGCTCTACTTAAATTAATTGAGAAGAGAAGTCTACTTAGGTTTTAGAAATAAAAAGAAATTTGTAAAAAAAAATAGATAAGTAAAAAAGAAATTAAAATAATTTACTCATTATTAAATTCATCAAAGGCATCATGCTGGCCTAATTCATTGGGGCTGGTGAATTATGCATTGGAACAGAGATAGGTACGAAGGTCCGAAGGTGTTTAATTTGTTAGATACCAACAGTTGTCTTTAGTGTCCAATAGATGGTGAGCATCCAAACGACAATAATCAGAATAAAATCATGGCATTTTTATAGCTCTTCAATTCCTATCTATAAGCCTATATATAATTGCATTAAGCAATGTAATGCATAATTAGTTTTTTTCTTTGGGGGGTACAAACCCTGTATATAGTTTAATGATGTCTCACTTCACCCATGAAGAAACATCTTTTAATTATACTCGGTTGGAAGAAACGGAGAAGAAATTAGCTCTGTTAATAAGTAAAACTTTTCTTATTTAATATATAAGTAATTTTTAAAAATTTTAATTTCACGTATAAGAAGTACACCATTAATCTTGAAACAAGAAAAACACTTATTCCAATATTTTGAATTTCTATCTCTCACAAATTACAGTACGTAATTGGAAAAAAAATTATATGATATGGCAGATTAAAGTTTAATCATTAAAAGATGATAAGGATGGAGACTGTATAATATAACAATCACATGAATTTCTTTTGAAAAAGCTACTTCCTTTTTACCTTATTAAAACAATGAAGAAAGTATAATGGGACTAAAAAATTCACAAAAAGTATTAAGTATCAGTAAGCCACGTGTGTAAATGTGGTTCTCTTTTTCTTAAATATTCTCTTGTTAACGACTTTGGCTTCTCACTTTGATCCACATTGCACCATTCAAATCTCACAAAATATATAGCCGCCACCCCCACATTTTAAAGTACACATAAAATACCTACCCGGTTTATACCAAAGAATGAAGAATCCTTCTCACACTTGCCAAGCTATATATTCTTGCCACCTACACATGCAGGTGGCTTTCTGTTCCTTCACCAAGTTAGTCAAGCAACTTATAGAAAGACTGAATATATTCTTCTTCTTCTTCTTATTTTAAGAGGGATTTAAAAGTCTATATAACTTTTTAAGGATTTAAAAACTTACTTATTATATATAAAAAAAAATAGTTCCTTATGTGATAATATGTATAAAAATGTAAAAAAATTTAAAAAATTTAAATTATATTATATGATATGATATGATATTATATTATATTTTATATATATATATATATATATTGTACCTTACTTTTTTTTGTAAATATTTTTAATATTAAATAAATTAGAATACTCAGTAAATAAATATTTTAATAAATTTAAATTTCAATTAAATAATTCAAAACAAATAAAAATATATGTGCATAATATAATTTGTAGGTTTCGTTTATAACTACACTAGAGGTGAAGAATACGCTAAATTAATAAAATTTGTGCATTATAAAATAAATAAAAAAAATATAAGATGATAAAATATTGAAATTTTGCAATATATTTTAAAATAAAATAGTTGAATTTATATTAATTTTTATTCAATTATAATCATAACTTCATATATTTTATTAAAAACATATAAAATAAAATAATATTTTGGAATATTTTTTAACAAAAAAAATTCATTTGAGAGTTTTTTTTTAATATAAATAGAGAAACATAAATATTTTGATGCATTTAATCTTATAATTAATCCGATGTTAAAATCCAAAACCAAAAGGAAAATGACTCGGTGCTGCAATAACATGCCCTCCTTAATTCTCCAAGCCTTACCCCTAAAAAAAAGTATATATCAAACACATAAGTTATAAATTAGATAATGACATATATACTTTAGATCTATCATGTCACTAGCTCTAACTATGACAAGAAAAAAGGATTCCAGATGGCATTAACTTTCTAACTAATAAGTCATTTTCTTAATCACAAGTATCAAATGTTTCCAAGAAGTGGTATATATGCAGCTGGCACCTACCAGATGCAGCAGAAGCAGGTACGACAAATGGCAAATTTGCAAGAGAATGGCTAATATATCAATGTACACAAAAAAGATCTTTAATTTATAAGATGTATATGGGCTGTATCTAATATATATATATATATATATATATATATATAGAGAGAGAGAGAGAGAGACGAACAGATGCTTATTTTTGTCGGGTTGAGATGCTTTTGCTTCTCCCTGAAGTGTGATGTGTGAAGTAATGCAATGCCTATGTAGCCATGGAAATGGTCCCCTCATATATGCACCCTTTTTCCGTTGGCTATGCTCTTTGCTTTCCTTCTCACAGTCACAGAGACAGAGAGAGAATGTAAAGGGTTCCCCACTTCGTTAGTACCCAACCCAAAGGCAAAAGTTATTAATGCTCTTGCAATATATATAGAAAACACTCTCTATCCTGTCTGCAAACTGCATGGTGGTGGTGTTGGCGTGATAATATTCAATTTGCATCACCAGGGACCACTTTTTAACCTCTTTTAATTTTTTTTTCATTTAATAATTTCTCCGTTGGCTTTTCAGTTCCCTAATATTCCATCAGTTATAGTCTTTATAGATAACAAATATTAAACCAGAAGGGAGGAAAAAAAAAAAAAAGATCCTCCAATTTTCAGAGTTCTTTCCCCTGAACTCTGCTCTATATATAATAGTCTCTTCCTACTCTATTCTCCATCCAAACCCTAGCAAAAGCAGCATCACTCATGGCAATTAAACCACCTCTTCAACTCCCATTCTCATCATTAGCTAGCAGCACTTGTTCTTATTCTTTCCATCATGCACCACTACCAGTTGAAGCTGCCAGCATGATCTTAACTTCCCTCCTTGGTTGGGGAAAGATCAGATCATGTGGCAGCTTCACCTAGTTGTTGGTCGCATGAACAAAAAACCCTAATTCCTCTATTGAACCCTAGCTCTGCCTCTGTGTTTAATTATGTGGTCATTAAGATTGTGTTTCCCTGTTTTTACAATACCAGATAAAAGGTGTAGCTAGTGAGTAAGAGATTCTTCTCTCCTAGCTTGTCATTTTCTCGCCTGGGTTTGCTGGCTTTTCTATGTGTTTGCATAACTACTAGCTCATCATTTTTCTTTCCCCCCCATTTTTTGGGGGTAAAATAAGGATATATGATATTTATGATTATGTTTTTTTTTCTGTTACTGCGTGAAATTGGATAAGCTTCAGGCACGAAATCTTAATTGTATGATGATTGTTAGGGTTTTGAAAGACAGGATTTGTATTGCGCGGCTCGGTGCAATTCATTCATGATTTCAAGATCCAATTCGTGCTTCGGTGATTGAGCCTTCTCAGCATTGGAATTGCCATACAATTCTTTTGTGTTAAATTTATCGAATAGGGATTCGTTACCAACTTACCATTAACCTTTTCTTTCTTGGAGGTGGTTGGTGAAATTATGTATTTAGGGTTCATGATGATGGCCTATGCTTTATGGATTTTCTAAGATACTCCTAAACACTTTTCAAGTTTTAACTATTTTCTATTTGATTTTCATCCTTGTATTGATTCCCTAGGGTTTTCTTTCTTTCTTTCTTTCTTTCTTTTTTTTTTTTTGAAGAGGTTCAATTCCATCTCTATATATATAGATGAGAGAGAGGAGAAGGGTGAAGCGAGATCTTAATCGTCTGTGAATTTTCCCCCATGAGTCCATGACATTTTGGGATTAACATGACCTTTCACTGTGTTTGTTCTTGGCTTAATTTACTAGTTTTTGGGTGTTGATTAAACATTTGAGCACTGAAATATAATGAATATGTGGCTCACGGTACAGGTGAGTCACATCTTCTTAAACCACTATTGCTTGATCTGAGGAAGATGCTCAAATGGGACAAAGTAATTATTCCATTGCTGAAGTCATGGTAGATTCTCAGTATCTCAATGTACTTTCCTCATCTTGCTAGGATCTGAGTACAGCCTTTTTGCTTAGGTTTTTGAATTTGGATCATTCCTACGTGATGAGACTATCATGTGCTTTTGAAAGTTTCGTCTTAAATTTCCAAGTGATGCCCCTATAATTAGATTTCCTCCAAGTGAGTGCGATCAAGAAGAGAACAAATAATAAACAAAGTGTGAAGTTTTACTTCTAGTGTTAAATGTTTACAGGGTATATACTGAAAACATTTTTTTTCGGTCTATATATATCTCCCTTGCAAGGATATTTGAATTAGTGTTTTTAATTACTTAGGGTAAGTTAATCTGTTTTATTGAAAATTGATCTTCTTTGGAAGAATCTTATGGACAATAATCCATTGATGTCATCATCTGCAGATTTCTGACAACAAATATACTAGCGCATGAGCCACCCTGTCCCCATCATATTATCATCTGGTTGTTGTAGATGTTTACATATCCGTTCCTCTCCCTCTTCTTTTTCTCTTTCTTTGTCCATTTTGGTTCTCAAGGGGTTTTCTTTGGGCTTGGAGCCTCTTTCTTTCTTTCTTTGTGTTTTTTTCTTTGGTAAGATTCCACACAGCTTTCAATCTGCTATAAGTACCTAAAAGACATATTAGGTCACTGGCTTGATTCTCCCAATTCTTTCCGTGTGTCTTTACATGTCAATTATTCCTCGATAGATATAATTAGAGATATTATAATGAATCACCACCGGTACTGGAGTTATGCATCATGGACTTAGACAAGTGTATATTCAGTGTGAAATGGAACCTGTAATGAATTTAAGCATGCAGTCTTTTATCTGGTTACTTTGCTTTGAGGGAAAGGCACTTATATATATCAGATTATTTACCACACAGGAGGTGACACGATTATATTAACCATAATCTCCTGATTCAAAAAAAGATAGTGTATATCTTGAAAAATTGAGCATGCATATATTTTAGAAGTAAATTTAGGTTTAGATGGTGATTTCTAAATGACTGTTGAGACAAGTTGAAGGGACTTGTTTGACCCCTAAAAAACTTGATATAACTATGAGTAGGTTACAGATCTTATACAAGAACGATTCCTTTCTTTATATGTTCGTGTTAGCACTCTCAAAAAACATGCATTTGTGTGTGCTAGTATAATCTTTTTTCTTTTTGGTACATCAGATAAGGGAAAAGGGAAGGTTAATCCCATTTCAAGGCCCCGGCATACTAAGCCTTAGCAGTGGCATACTTACAAATTACCTACTAATAAGAGGTCACTAGAAGGAATTGAATCCAAAACCTTTGAATTAACACCACTCAATTCTGCTGATTGAACCAGTCCTTAATTATCAGCAAACTTGATGATTATCCGAGACCCAGCATTTGCGTGTGCAAACTGCAAATAGAATCTAAATGCCGAGTAAGTTGTCACAGACGCGTATTATGTTTTATACTGGTGATTGCAGACTTTTGCTTGATCATTTACTCCATCTGGTGATAGAAAAGAACTGTAATTTACATCATATATATAATTAAGAAGTATCACTTACCACATTGATTAAAATTGCATTCCTGTGTTGTGGGAGTATTGCAATTACAATACAATAATGTACCATAGTGGATGTCTCATTTTACTTGATTTTAAAATAAGCTGATTATGGTTCAAATTAAATTAGCTAATTTGAAGTACGGAATGAAATTTAAAGAGGATGAAAATTTCTACATGCAAACAAAAGCTTTGGTGGGTGTGTGTGTGTGTGTCTGTGTGTGTGTATTTGATGTTCAGAGTGCATTTTAGGAAAGTATTCAAAGTTCATAGCAAAATATGATATCAGAAGGTCTCGTGATGCTAAAAATTTGTCTTTCTTGGTCCCTTAAAAGAACTCATGTATCCTAAAACTTTGATTCCTCTGCATGATTGTGAAAAAGACTTGGCCTTTGTTTTCTCTTTGAAGGACCATGTTTGTTCATCCCCCACGGTCACGCAGTCAAAGTGAATGTTTCATTCCAAATAATGGATAATATAGGGAACATAGTAACATAATGAATTATGTCTACAACATGCAATATATATTGGCATTTCTGGGCTCTTTTTTTTAAAAAAATTTCAAGTAGGCTTTTTGTAATTAGCTAGATAATATATAGCAATTAATTTGCTCTCAAATTTTTTATTTATTTTTTACAGTGAAATTTAACTTGAAATTTGGACCTTTAAAACTGGAGCTCTATGTTATCAAGGGGCAGTTCTCTTTCTTCTTTAAAGTGCTCTCATCCTTAATAACGTCTCATAATAGTTAGATTTGATCTAGCTAGGTTCATGAAATCTTACCATGCGATTTTATTAATTACCTGAATAAGCTGACACCTTTTTCCACTCCTTTATAGGTTAGTGACTGCTGGAAAGTTTACACACTTCCTCAAATTGTAAAAAAGAAAAGAGAGAGAATTCAAGTTAAGGTGGTTCTTACAAGAAGTTTCAATTTGATCTTATAATTATTTTGTTGCATAAACTTAAATTTCTATTTTTTGTACCAGTTTTAAACTCTATCCTTATTAACTGATTTTTATAAAACATTGTTAGTTGATAACTGATATTTTGTTTGATGATTTTTCAAATAATAAAAAATAACTATTTCAGCATCAATATCATATATCACTTATATTTTAATTTGGCCTATTTAATTTATTATGAGAAGATTATAAACTAACGCGGTAACGAACTATGAATATAAACTATTAAGAGTTAGTTTCGTATCCCTTAAAATTGAGAGTAAAAAATTTAAACATGAAAATTTTCTATGATTTTTTATATTTACTGTATATTTAAATTTTTATACTCTTATTTTTAAGGGGACACTAAATAGACTCTAAAAGTAAGTTAATGATAAAGACACTTTAGGTAATTCGTTTGAGGTCCTAAATTCAAATTCTGTATGCCGTGTATTGTTATTAAAAGAAAAAACCAAAAAAACCAATGGAAATGGCACAATATTAATGATGTATTGCCATTGAAAATCGTTATAGATAATTACATGTGGCATTTCTATGAAAAGAATGGATGATGAGAATATTGAAATTAACAAATTGATATGATAATATCAATAGGAGAATTAATGTGAATCCCACAATAAAACAAGTGCGTTTCACCCAATAAAAGTAATATAATTATATAAAAGCATATCTATATGGCCCTGAAGGAATATATATGACGGCAAAATTCATAAAAAGGCCCCTTACTTTTGGAACTTTTGTTTGTTAAATTCCCATTATATGTGGGAATATAATTGTATGTGGCATTTCTATGAAAGTAATATAAAAGTAATATAATTATATGTGGCATTTCTATGAAAAGAATAGATGATGAGAATATTGAAAATGACAAATTGATATGATAATATCAATAGGAGAATTAATGTGAATCCCACAATAAAACAAGTGCGTTTAACCCAATAAAAGTAATATAATTATATAAAAGCATATCTATCTGGCCCTGAAGGAATATATATGACGGCAAAATTCATAAAAAGGTCCCTTACTTTTGGAACTTTTGTTTGTTAAATTCCCATTAGAACCCAACTTTCAATTTGTTTATCTTTCTTTACTCATATACCATCTTTCTTTACTTATATACCTACCATTAAGAACTAGGAGGTACAGAACAATGGGAAACCACAAATGCAGTTTCAATATTTTGAAGGCATCTATTCATCCATTAAAACCATTAATTAGCACTTGGTATCCAGCAAATAATTAACTTGATCCCCATTGAATGGACTTTGCGATAAGCACTTCTTTTTGACACCTTCTCAAGTCATCTTCTAGAGACATCATTTTCTCACTGTTGATGTGCCGGCAAGACTGCATTACGAAATGCCTTCATCATAGAACCTGGCAAGATTCTCTTTACTTTTTTGTTAATATAAAAATGCAGAGTTTTTTAAATGGAAGAAGAATTCAATGCATCATAAACAAATAAATAATGGTGGTTCCTCTAACCAGACCATGGTTTCAGATAGAGTTATGCTAATAAACAATCATACACACATAACAACTCAAAACTAAGTTTCGCAAAGTATAATTGCAATTTTTTTTTAGGTGAATTTATGTTTTTTGTCTTTTTTCCCCTTAAATGATTATTAGTTCAAGAGAAATAATTAAATATAATTTAAAAGGTAAAAATAACTATGGTGTTATTTTAAACAAATTATAATATAATATGAAACTTTTTTATATTTTACTTAATATATTTAACTAAAATGTATTATAAAAAAATATTACTATTCTAAATATCTTTTTGTCATTAAATTTGCATATAAAATATAAAAATTATATATAAAATATATTCAATATACTCCTTTTGAAACTATATATAAAAAAAGGAAAGAAAGAAAAAAAAACGAAGTTTGAAACTTTCAAATTAAATAACTGCAATATATATATATATATATATATTGAGATGAGTTAAAAGTTTATACTCACATGGCGCAAGGATGCGTAATTAACATGATATGAGACAAATTATAATTTAGCAAATTACAATTAAAATTGTACGAATATACACAAACGTATTTTTGGTTAAAGAACTCGATCGTAGATGTCAGTTAAATATTCATAGTCACTGTCTTTTCTGTTCTTTTCCTGTATAGAAGGAGATGAACTCAATATATATATATAAAGAAGTAATTATATACTTTAACCCGCAATAAATATTTATAGGCCAAATGCACATCATGCAGTAAAATGTTAACAAGAAAAATGTCGAATGAGATAAAAAAAAATATAAACATATTTATACATATATTTAATAATATAACATGTTATTGATAATTTTTGTTTGTGCAGCTCATATATATGACGACATTAAAATCGGGAACAATATATAATGATTTGTGTATAGATGGATAGATGTATTGCAATTTGCAAATAATTACTGAATATTTATGACTTTGGCATGTACGTACGTAGAAACTGAGAAATTGAAACTTTTTATTTTTATTTTTTTTGGTTGAGTTGCATATATACTTTTCTGAATTCCCTTTAGTTCTTTACGAATTGCATTTCATTGATGAATGGTAATTAATTACGAGTGAAAATAACACATCTAATTATTAAAGTTATGCTTGGGTGTTTAAAAATTGAGAGGACCTTTTTTTAATAAATTAAGAAAACTTTTAAATATTAATAAAAATGAATAAATGATGATTTTGAAAAATTACATGATAATTTTTCATTTTCTTTCCCTCGTCATTTTATGAAACTTTCAAATAAGATAAAAGTTAACTTAAAATATTTCATTTCCCTTTTCCTATTTCCCTTTATATATAACCTAAATCTTGAATAAATTATCAAAATTAAAATATTATTGAAAATATGATTTGATGGTTTAATTCTAACTATTAAATATTGCATAGATTATCAAGATTACATTTGTTTTAACGGATATAAGTCAATACTTACGAACAAAAGTAAGTCAATGCTTATGACCAAAAGAAAATGTAATGCATGCCTGAAAACTTCTTGCGAACTATGAGTTCAACGATAAGATCAGAGAAAAATGAATAAACCTAAGCCATTTATTTAGTGTGTCTACTGTGTCGTTGCATCAGAGTTGCACAACTACTCAGTTCAACTTGTGTAGTAATATTTACAATAGTTTTTTTTTAATTAAAAATATTTCTATAGAATTCAATCCATTTAATGCTATGATTTTTTTTATTAGATGAAACTTTTAATAATCAAATTACAGTTTTTAACATAACTCACTTCTAATATACCAATATCACATGAATTTATATAATTTAAATTCATAAAATTTTAACTACTCAGTTAAACATACTTTATCGGTGAATCTGCCAGAAGTTTGAATAGAATTACGTTCATTACTTGCAGTTGTACACGAGGTAATAATTAAAATAAGAAGTTTGTGAATTAAATTTGTGCATGTAGCCCTCATGGAATAACATATGTAATCGATTGTTTTTCTTTGGTAATATAATAGCTTGTGAATTATTTATTCTTCTTTTGGTAATAAATAAAACACTTCTAGTGAATTCAATTTGGACATGGATTTTGGCTTACGGTTCAGAATAAACATGCATGTTGGCTTAATGTTTTGCAAACAGACTAATTAGAAAAACTTCCCCTCCTTGCAAAGATGAAGTGGGAAATTTCTACTCTAGAACATCTATAAAGGCCTTCAGGCAAAAATTTCTACAATAAAGAGATTCATAGAACATTCTTCATAATGCCTAATGTGAAACCATCTCCTTTATGGCCGGCAGGCTGGTAGACAGCAGGGGGTTAGCAACTCTAAACCTACGAGGTGTGTGCTTCCCATTTTCCAGATGAATACTTCCAGGAATCCTAAACTTAGCCTCTAGAACTATAATCATGGATCTTTTATGGGAAACCCTGCCGCTATGCATGAACCACCACTAATGTACAAGGCAATGTGAGGGTAAACATTGCATTCCATGATTGTTTTCACTGCATTCTACCATTTGATGCCTAAGCTTCATCTACCATTGCCAAGCCACCATGCATTCTTAACAATAAAACATTACTCTCTTCACATTTTCTTTCAAGGCTGGCAATGGCTTGACGCCACACTCTCCAGCTGCTCTTGTTCCCTTGGAACCGTGACCAGCATTACCACCACCAGCAGAGCCATTCTCTTGCATTTCTGGTTCCATATAGAAACGGGCTCGAAAAGCTGCTAAATGTGCATAATATGCTGGGGGAACTGCACAAGAAGAACAGCCAGCCAATTAAGTTTTATATTGTGCAAAACAAGTTGAAACAAGACAAATATAATGAAGAAACGAAGTATTCCTGCCTCTCTTTCACGCAGGTTAAAGTTCAATCATGGAAAAGCATTATAGCTTTTTTTACTAGTCTTAAGGGTAAGGACCAGGCTTCAAGAGTCAGAACTCAGAAAAAAGACTAGAAAACTACACATTAATCAAATAGGCTTACCAACAGATACAGAGCGTGTGCATCTGGCATATGTATAACAGAGATTGTTTGTCAAAGACTGAATTCCATCTGCTGTAAAGTTGTTTTCATCCCATAGAACATGATAATGAGCTGGCCGACTTGTACCCTGCATAATAACAGAAACATAGAATTTATAGTTTAGGAAAATCAGAGGTCTAGATTTTTATGATCTGTGGTAGGTACAAGCTTTCCAAGAAATTAGTAAAGGAGATCTTCAGTTTCACTCTGGGCTCATCTTTAATCCTCCCATGTTAAAATCAAATAAGTCCATATCTTAGGAGCTAGGACAGACTTGTGAGCTAAACATCGGACCCATAAATCTCTTCTACCTTGATTTGAAAAAATCACTAGGAATTAGCCAATTGGGATAGGGGAAACCTTGAAAAATATTCCTAGAACAAGACCAGTTGAATGATTTTCCATAACGTCCAATAACAGAAATATGGAAAACCAAAAAGTAGATATTTTTACTGATACTTCTCACTCCCTCTAATTTTGATAGGTACCAATTATGATAGCATGTTTCTTTTCATATAATCAGCCCTCATTCATAATAATAAACCTTGGTATCAAATGGAGAAAAAACTATCTTCTACCTGGATGCCAGCATGACTGCAGAGATAAAAATCAAATTCGGTTGGATGACAGATTTTAGAATCAACAACAGTCCCTGAAAGAAAATTGAAAACAAGAATAAATCAATTTTATTAGACAATCATTTTTAAACATACAATGATTCATAAATGCATTTGTGTGCACGAGCAATTCAGGAATGTTCAACTTACCAGGCAAAATATTTCCACTCTTATCTGTACTGTTCCTGTCTCTGTAGTTGTTAGCGAACAACCGAGTATGATGTCTCTTTTGTACGACTATGAAAGTTACTGGAGGCTGATAGTTTGGTTCTAAAGAAGCACATGCCTGCATAAATATTGCTTCTCAGAACACACTGTTATAAAAAGACCTAATATAATGTATGATGAGAGTAAGCAAGCAATTCTGACCTTCCGGATTGCATCCAACTCGTAAAGTAGAACTTGGTAAAACTGCCCTTCACTTACACCATCCCTGTTCAAATTTCATTGTCAATACACTGGTCACAGGTGAGTAACAAATTCATCAAGCTTGAATGTTTCAGAAAGCCAGGCTCCTAGGTAGCAGATTACACGCATGTTTAACTTGGATATTGATTTGAATGTATATGCCTCAAATCTATGCATAAATTAGATTAGATATAGCATCCTCCCCCAAGATACAAGGGAAAACCAGTCTGGATGTTAATTCGCTTGATTTGACGGAGTTATAAAATGACACCATTTCTTGGGTAGACATAACAATGCTTGAAGGCATGTATGATGCATTCTTGCAAAGCAGACTGTTTATTGGAAGCTCAGCAAACAACTTTCAGACATTTCAATGCACCCGATTTCCTGTGGCATATTCCTACTCCTTCTAAGGGCATGCACATTTTAGTATACTTACTGATACTAGTTGTTTAGCCCGCGTTGTGCAGGCACTTGCATTTTTTTTGCTTTTAGTTAGTATTTTGTAAATTGAACTTAAAATTTTACAAAGGATAGTCAATCATGTCTAAGTTTATGTACAGAAATTTGTGTGGATTCATGTATGTATTAATAGGCAAAGATTCAAAAGGTCAGCTCGTATTGAAAATTTATGTATCTACTAATGAATGAATATTCAGTCAGTCAATCCACGAGCTGAGAAATTGCAACAACTACTTGGAAGGCCCTCATCACAGGAACCAACTCTAATATATAGTATAGATTCTATCAAACTGCATACATCTGACCCTCCCTAGACCCCACAATGCTGCCTCATGCATTGGGCTGCCCTTTATTCTATTAAAAAGCTTAGAAAGAGAGGACCTGATTCTAATCTTGCACTTTTTTGTCAAGCTTGTTTACCAGTCAAAATTTATGCCAAGTATCAAACAACCAAATAAACAGAGCTACAGTTCAACCTACTAATATTTTTTTTTCTATAAACGTTGACAACATGCATTATAGTTCTTGCATCATAAATTAAACATGCGGACCTGTAAAATATAATCCTTAGTGGCTTCTGTCCTGTTGCCTTTCTAAAGGAAACCAACAAATCTCTGCACAAAAAGCACACAAGAAATGAAAATGAAATACTGAGACCTAATGCAAAGGAAAACCCATCATGAAACAACCTAGAGCAACATTCAGAATCAGAAAAGTATAAATCGTATTATTATTACCGGATCATGCCACCACTAACTGTGCCACGAACAGGGTCATGCCAAGTTTTGTACAAATCTTGTATAAGTTCCTGTCTATGAGCTTGAGCGCACGCTAAACCAGCATATTTTGTCACTTCAGGCCAGTCCTGGGATGCCACTACCTATAGATTGGGCAACATATATCAGTCGCCAAAACCCTCAAAAACCATTGCAATGTTAGAAAAAAATAAAGATAAATAGATTAGATAATCATACAGCTGCTATTGAGGGGCTAGAGTCTTCTCCATTTTCAGGGTGAGTAACATCTGCACCAAATATTATGGTTGGTATGTCACTAACCAATGGTATTCTGCAGCTTACAGCATCAAGAAGAACGGTATTTCTACCTCCCATCTGCGTCAAGAAGAGGGTAAATGATCACTATCTAGTTATTAAAAGCATTTCTGAGAAGGTAGAGTAATTTTAAAATGAATATCCAGAGAGTAGGGAAGCCTACATTGGCTAGCGTAGCAATGTATTTTGGAAAAGCTAAAGATAAAATAACATAAATGCATCATAATTTCTGTTGGAACAAACTTTAAAAGTTTAAGCTGTTACTGAGTGTGTAACTTTATTTCCTTTTAGTTTTTCAATGCTGCATGAACTACCGAGGGGTTGAATCCATTATAAACGCCACGAGTTGGGATGGTGAGCATTTCTAAGAGTGACACTGTCCTGATCAGGCCAACAATTTCTAACCAGTACTCTTGAATTTATTCACAAAAATGAGATTATCCATGCAATAATGAAGAAAACAGAAAAGGACAGAGAAACGTCAAACAATTAACAGAAATCCACAGTAGACTTCAAAGTTTTGATCAGGAACTGTAGTTTCATGTGATTGAGAGCAAACGAACCTTAACATTGATCTTCAGAGACACATTAGCCAAGTACTGTTTAGTGATCTTAAAGACATGCTTTGTCAGACAGCATTGTGAAATTAAACCAAGTTCGGTTTCACAAATACGCTTGAGATCACCTGAAAACAAAAGGTGTTTAAATGCAAATTCAGAATTTGAACTCAGAAAGTATCTTCTACGTTCTGCCAACTGAAGCAAACAGCAATCAGTGGTTGATACCACAATCATTTAGATTTATTATCAACCAATGTAGCTTACCATAGAGAGACCCATTGTTGTCAGGCAATATTGCTATCAAAAGCTCCAATTCCTTTCCTTTAGTTTTGTTTGTTGACGCATGGTAAACATGCTTCAAAGCTTTCTCCACCTGCTCAGGCTTGACATTGTAGATGGGGATAACAGGCTCTGGATTAAATTCCTACAAGAAAGAAGCCTAGTTACTAAACCTCAAAAAATTTTATTTTTACACTTCAAACACAAAAAATAAAACAGATGGAAAAGTAGAAAGCTACCATGCCAGATACTTGACACATTTGAGTAAGCTCATTACAAAAAGTGCGAGAAACACTATCTTGCACACTCCTTGAAAAGTTTATGCATGCCCACCGGCTAACAGTCATTCCATTAATCATTTTCTGTGTCATTCAAGTATGAGGAGACAAAGAAATCAGTATTAAAAACTATCAAAGAAAATCTCTAGGCCAAACAAGAATGCCAAATACCTTGGAATTTCATAACTTAAATTAAATTGGACCAAAGTGTTAAGCAAATAATTTGGAATTTTGTAACCAACATTAAATTAAACCAAAGCATTAGGTGACATATTCATGGTATAAAGTCCTTTCTTGATATAAACATCATTCCCATTTTTCCTTTTTCCTGTGTTTAGAATATGTCTGGTAATCAAACCAGAGATAGCATTGATAATTAGTAATAAAGAAACTGCACTTGCAGATGGCAGTGAAATTACTGTGAAAGTATATTCTCTTGGTCGCTTTTTCCCCTAGCAAGATGGGAAGGAAAATAGCTACTATAAAAGGCAAACCCCAAGAGAAATGCCAGTTCATGTTGATAGTCAAAAACAATAAAGTACAATAATTGATTTTCAAAACTGCTGGAGAACAGATAATTGCTATGTCAATGTACAATACCTTGTTCATCATATTCCACTGACCAACTTGGGGTAAACAGTTCTTTTCTTTCCCACTTTCGTGATATTTAAGCTGCATTCAGAAGTTATACTAATCAATGACTAGTAGGAAAAAATAAATTCTATTTTCATTATATCACAAACAAGATCTTTCAAAGGAGAAGCAAATTACCCAAGGGGCAGGAAGAATTCGTGCTTCAACAGAAGCTAGCTTTTCACTGATTTTAATCCCAAATTCCTTTGCATAAGGATCTTGATCATAAGCATTATGTTGAATGGTCTGCTTGTATTACCCCCACCCCACACCCAAAAAAAATTGTAATTATTAATATGAAAGCCCAACATTATCATGCAACTTCTAGAATATCATGCATTCTTTTTTCGTTTTTGAAAATGTAAAATATCATAGTTGAATGCACTTTTCCTTAATCAATTTGATTGATGTAAATGACGCACACATAATGACTAGAAGATAAATTTGCTAATTACTTTTGGAAGGAATCATGAAAAAATAATAACTTAAAGGTTCTTCATTTCCTAATTGCTCTGCAATCAGATAACAATATAATCCTGAAATAAAAAGGCAGGGGTGGGAAGTTGCCAATATTTTTTTATTGTGAAAGTTCAATAATGAATACCCGCAAAATGTCATTTTCCCGATCACGCGGTCTCTGGCAAGTGACTTTCAGGAGAGCAGTAATTTGCTTCTCATTCAACCTTTTTGTATAACGTTGCCCCTCAACAATTTTGCAGGCCTGGGAACCAGAAGCACATAAGAATAAACAAAAATAATTATGAAAAATAAGAGTGATTACTTCAATTACCACAAACTTTCCTTACCTCCATAGGTAGATAGTTTGCCTTCTTTTGGTTTCCTACTTGAAGGCAAGGAAGGTGAGTATGTTGAATAGTGAAACCATACATCTCTTGGAAGTATTCAACTACTGACTTCATAGTTGAGTTTTCATCAACAGGAAACCTAAAGAAATATATCTTCATTATTAAGAGATCTTATGGAAAATCATTATAATTTCTTTGAATTTTGACTAGGACAAGACCAGATATAAAAACAACTTACACAAGTTCTCTTGTTGGTTGAGAAGTCAACCCTGAAACACGATATTTTCTTCTTACACTCCCTCTGTGTGTCACTTCAACTTTAACTCCTCTAAGGGCCTTCTTAATCTGTTAGAGATCATGAAGTAGCTCTGTAAATTATACAATAAAAATTAAATAAAAAATGAACTTGGCAAGCTTTGTCCACATTACTAAGTACCTTAATGCGATCAGCATCAGACAATGGCCTTGACAACACATCTTTTCCTAATAGCTGGCCAACAAATTCCACTACCGGAAGAGGCTCAATGAACGCAGCAGAAGCCATATCTATGAAATGTACGATCAGAATGAAGAGAAATAAAAGGTTAAATTGTCCTTTCATTAGACTATACTTCTATTAGATAATCAATGGTTAGTACTATACCAATATTGAGGGAAAGGCCCATTTGAGTAGGCCTTATGCTCTGGTAAAATCCACACCATGACTCCAATCCCTCTCCAAGCCGTTGTGGTGTTCTAATATCAGGCGAAAAGAAGGACCTCCCAATGGGGCAATACCTTCAGAAAATGCAGCCTTCGTAAGATAATCATGAATTTAAGTTTCACACTTTCACTCAATCATTTCTTGAAGTTTACAAGTTGAAAGCCCCATGACATGCTACCTCTTAGTTGATAGCTCTCTTAGAACAATGTCAAGAATTTGAAGTGCTTCCTGTGGTGCATCAGCACGCTTACCAGCTAGAAACTGGCCCAAGTGATGCAAGTTTGCCCGAGCAACGAACTTGATCACCACTCTATATTCTCTTTCCCTTCTGAAAAATGGACTACGTGTCAGTTGAAATTGAACTTATTCAAACACATCAAAAACTATAGCCGAGTCCATCATGTTTGTGTCTCAAAGTCAAATGAAAATATTAGATTATTCTATTTTATCTTCTCAATTTTATTTCTTCACGTGATGATATGGTTACAGCACAAAAGGGGAGTTTTGTGTTTTTGGGGCGAGAGAAAAGACAAATATTTAAAGTGATGATGGGCAATAAATCCTTACTTGGGGCCATTAACTCCATCCTCTTCATCTACAAGCCTAATCTTGAACTCTCTCCAGGCAAAGGGAAGCTCTCCTGCTGTGTACAGACTTTTTCTGCCATCATATGCTGGAAGTCTCATCCCCAAGTCAGACTCTTTATACAGCCTCACAAGTTCTGCTATGATGGACCTGTTTACTGCTCTCGAAGACACTTCGGGTGTAATAGTAACCTGTAAAATACAGCAACACAGAATGGCATTAAACCAAAGGCAACAATAAGAACAAAACCTCAGGCCAAATTTAAGTCTCATAAATGGCACTACAAAAGGACGGCAAAAACAGAACCCCAATAAGAGGAAATCACAGGATGAACTTAAATACCGCCATAAAGGGCCCAATCGTTGTGTCACTCAGAAAACTAAATTTAATTTTTTGGCAGCTGGTTATCAGTAGCGTGACAAATACCAAGGAAAGGAGCTTACATCATACTGGTTCAAGTCCTTGTCCGGTAACTCTGCAAAGAAGTGGTTAGCCTTCACAATGCATTTTGTCCCAACTTGTCCATACCCAGGCCTATGAGCAAAGTTCAGAGACTTGCTTGAAGTAGGATAACCCATCTCTATGTCACCAGAGATGCCGCCATTTTCAACAGTCCTATTTGCAGTATTTGTCAGAGTGCAGGGCCGGCAACTGGGTCTCATCAAAACATCTCCTTGATCAGATTTTCTGCCGCCTCTGCCCCTTCTTCTTCCCCTGTTCCTTGGCTGGGGTGAAGTTTGGCTATGGGTTTCTGGTGGCGGTGGACCTTTGCCATTTTGGGCAGCTTTGGGTGCCTTCTTAGCTGGATTCATGGGGTTCTGCAAATGGGTTTTGATCACAAGGTGTTGCTCTGAGGTTTCTTTCATCTGCCTCACTGGCATGTTGGCTTTGTTGAGACTAGCTGGAAGGTATACACAAAAGCACACTTGTCAAAGGCGACAAGCTTCAGCCAAAACCAACTTCACGGGAAGACTTTCTCTTTCAGGTTTTGCTTCTTATATCTGCCAAACAGTACCAATTGTTTCGGCTAAGAGTACAGAAACAAAGACGGAAAATGCATAAGTCGGTGGAATGAGTAGTAATTCCAATACAGTGAAAAGGAAGACTTGATGATGAGAATGCTCAATGGTTTGATGCATGAAGTTAAAAACTTAAAATGGTATGAGTGAAACTGAAAAGTTGCATTGTTTAAGAATACAAGCATTACCATTCCTTTGCAAAACTGAACATCCACTATTCACCTTTGTTTCAGCAAGCAAACCCAAAAATGGATATGGTAGTGGAAGTGTATTAGAACCATAGAGCAAAATATGGCACTAAAAAGTAAATTTTGACAACATTGTCTTCTGCCCTCTGCTTAAGTTTCAAGAGACCAGAAGACACGGAATCCACAATGCGAATTTGCAGTTCAAAATATTAGCTGTCTATCATGAAATATCACAAACAGCAAAAGACAAATTAGACAAAACCCATTTCAATTGTTCGGTGAGCAAACCAATGGCCACGAGTAAGGAAGAGAAGAATTAATAATAAAATGTGATTAGACACATGTAAAACCCAGAAAATGGAAATGCCCAGAAGACAAAACCAGTTCCTTAGGCCTGTCCCCTACCAAAAACTGAAAATCACCAAGACGACGAACAAATACAGCCAGATAAGAACACTAAGAAAAGTTAACATTAGAATAAAGAATGGATTGTGAAGACATATTTGAAACCTACAGGACTACCTTAAAACAGAGAATAAACCAACCAGAAGAAAACAAAAATCAAGAACAATATCCCAAGAGAAAGAATAAAATCACAATCTGGAAGAGATGCAGGAAGGGGAAAAAAAAAACAAGATAATGCCAACGTTGTAGAGCAAACTGCTCTCTGTTAAAAACAACAATGAAAACCCACCAACCAACAAGCCCACTCACGCAGTGACCATGACCATGAAAATGGAGAGACCAAAAACAAAACCATAACTGGAACTCACCCTCTTTCTCCTGGTAAACAAGGAAGGCCTTGTAAGCTAAACGTGAAAGGAATGAAGCGGGAGTAGAAATAGAAGAAAGGTATTGCGGTGGTAGAGGAATTCAGAATTTTCAAAAGACGAAGCAAGAAGGGAAAGAGTGATGATGGTGATGATGAATCTTATACACGCATGCAAAACACTTCTGGTGTTTTCTTTATCACGTGTAAAAGCCTTGCCCTGCCCTTTGCTTTTAAGTAGTTTCCTCTCTCTCTCTCTTCCCTGCTCCACCTTCTCTGGCTGCGCAGCCTCGGGGATTTATATATATATATATATATATATATATGAAAAAGAGCGAGTGAGAGAAAGGCACGGTGGATAATGAGTCCAAACGAGTTACCGAGGATTGTAAAATAAAAGCAATCATATAAGGAAGAAGAATAATTCGAAATTGCAGTGCCCTCCCTCGCAGTCTTCTCCTATTCGTGGTTTGAAAAATATTTTATGCTCGGAACTTTTCTTATTAAATTTTTTATAAAATAATTTAATATATTTATTAATTCATAAATAAATAAATAATTTTATTATTTAATTTTATGTAATAATTCTCATTAATTTTAATATAATTACTACGTAACATTATTATTGGGGTTTTCTTTTTTTTTTCTCAAAATTTGTCTTGTGAATTTTTCTCTCCTCCCTGTGTAATAAATGTCCCAAAACTCTTTACTCTGTATAAGCGTACACTGCACATCCAGCATGGGGTAAGCATCGTAACGGTTCATTCGATGGCTTTGGGGCATCTCATCTCATCTGGGTCCACTAACCACTTTCCTCCTATTGCATTTTTTTTTTAGTTTTACTGGGACTTCAGGTCTGATTCAGTACTACGCGGTCCACGACGTTATCTTGCTGACTTCTGGGCCCATGGATTCACGCTGGTGCATGAATTCCGAATCATGAGATTCATGGGCAAAGGGGTGGGTGGGATCTTGATCCCGATACTCGACTTTGTTGGGGTGGGGAAGTACTGGTGTAGCGTGCTGCGTGTATTGTGGCTTCTGCTAGTGCTAATCATTGGATTATGGGGAGGGTGAGGGACAAATCCTGAGAGTGCTACTATAGCAGTGATTGTGTATGATGATGATATTGACACTTGGAGGGGATCTTCAGTGGGTCCTTCCTTCCCCAAATCATACATGCGATGGTGAGAAATGAACCAGGTTTGATCAAAGCCCGCTTGATTGTATTTTGGAATGTTGCAGCTGCAGATTGAAAACTGGTCGATGGATCATTACTTCTTGACCCAAACAACTCCCCGAGACACTTTATTGCGTGGCTTTGTTGTGTTGCATGCCACACTCACGCTGTCACGTTTCAAATCTATTCTTTTGACGAGAGTGTAAAATAAAGAGTTATAATTATTCTTTCCCCACAAGTGGCATTTATGGAGATTGAACACTTGTTCTCTTCCTAGAAGACGAGTCTGCTTAACACTACACTTGACCCCTAATGGGTTCAAGAGATTAAATTTTATGAGTTTAAGAGATTAAATTTTAATAATTTTATATTTTATTATACATATACATATTTTATTATAATTTTAATTATTAATTTTTTCATCAATTATTATAATTTTTTATTTTTTTTTAAAGTAAATTCTTTATTTTAAATTAAAAAATTTAAAAATATAATTGTTAAAAATATCAAGTGAGAATAGTAATTTATTATGAGAGTGAAAAGAATAAATATTAATTATTAAATCTTATATAAATAATAAAAATTAAAATATAAAATCATGTTACTTTTTTAACTGATGACGTAATCTTTAAATAAATTTTAATTCTAATAATTCATGTGTAATTTAATGTTTTCACTGAATAACAATATATTTATACAAGTAGATTGGAAAATTATAATCATTCATAAAAAATGAGGTGAGAGAGGACAGAAAGTAGACTATCTCTCTTTCAATTAATATATTTTTAAGTTGTGTTTAAGGGCTCAAGATAAAGAAAATCAGCATTAATAAGTATCCTGTTATTTCAAAAAATAACCCACTGTTTATCTTAAAAACCACTAATTAATTTATTTAATTCTATCTTGTGGCACTAAATTTTCTCATTTAAATTTATTGCCACAAAACGTTTTAAAATCCCAAAAAAGATGGGAGAAAAGAAACAGAAAAATAAGAGAAAGCAATCACTGGAATTCAAGTACAAGAGATTGCATGTTTGACCCAAGAAGCATGTACAGACATTGGTGCTTGAGGCCACTGAACCCAACAGTGCGGGACCACTCACTACAATCCCACATTCTCCAAACTGAAGGGCGAGAACTGAGAAATGGAACAGAGACTAACTGAGAGGGATTCGAGAAGAGTTTGTGAGGACCATAACCTAGTCCTATGCCCCAACGTAACAAGCAGGGGTGGCGCGTCTTGTATAGTAAGGGAGGCCTTGGCCCTTCCCAAAAAATTTTTAAATCTTAAGATTTTATATGTAAATTTTTTTTTTTTGTTTTTTTGAATTTTTTTCTAAGCATGACCCTCCAAACCTTAACAAATTTTTTGATGTAACTCTGCCTCCGGTAACAAGGGTCTTTTTAGATGGTCTTGGTTGCATGCTCACCAGGTTCCATACCACATTTAATGCACCAAATCATTACTTCCACCAGGAGAGAGAAAGAGACCGAGATTTGTTTTTCTTAGGAGGCATGGGGTTGTTTTGTTCTGGCATAGGGATATGGTTCTGCAATTTACCCATTTTCATAGCATAAAAGATGCAGTGGATTAGGGACAAAGCTGAGGATGATGGATGATGGGCAATTCTTGTTCCTTTTTAGGGCTTGGGGATTTGTTTTTGTTACCATGGACTAAAATAATGTGGGGTGTGTTTCACCTGTGCCCGTGGTTGTGGACAAGGGAGGGGCATGTTTGAGAGGGATGATACTTGGTAGTGGTGGAGGTGGGAGTTCCCAAGCACACCAAAGAATGAGAGGTGAGTGCGTGTGGTGGGGCCCTTTCTTCCCCAGACATAACAGTAACACATCCCAATATTGCACATTTTGCACTGCCCCATTGCAGCCTATGATTCCACCCATCTCAATATTGTTGGGTTCTTTTGCCTTCTCCATAGCCACTAAAAACAAAAAATGATGTAGTGGCCATTGTGCTGTGTGTACTGTGTACTTATTATGCATGACCCACCTCAAAGCTTTGAACTTTCATATAAATAATTATCCTAATCTTTGAACTTTTAAATATTTTCCCATCATGTGAAAGGCAAATGCAGAGATTACTCTTCCTGGGAAAGCACTTGAAGCCACTCATTTACTTCTCCTAAAGTGACAAGTGATTGTTAAACGTTTGGAATGCTATAAAAGGTGACTCTTGAATGCATGTAAAGGGCATCATTTAGTTGGAAATGTCTTCGTACAACTTTACTCAATAATGCCATATTGATATCCATATGAAAATATTGAAAGCAAAAATTTCTAAAATACAATACATGTAATCCTGTCCCAGCGGTGAATATAACTAGACCATGCCCTTCAATGAGGTAGATGCAGAAGATGTTTAAGGAAGGCCTGCTCTGTCTTATCAGCGTTATTGGACTATTGTTGGGACAGATGCGACAAAAGTGATTCTTAATTTTTTTGAATGATTCTTAATTCTTAATTCTGATCCCTGAAGGATGAAAATGTATAAAATATGAAGCAGTTCCTCTCTCTCTCTCTCTCTCTCTCTCTCTGTAATGTAATACAAATATTATATATGAAAAAAAAAATAACAGACATAAATCAGGTTGCAAAAATGAACTGAGGAAGGAGTCAGCAAGAGAGAGGTGGGAATGTTAAGGAAAGAGATGGATTATGGTTAAAGGAACATTAAAAAAAAAAAGAGTGTTTATGAAATTCTCCCCATGATGAAGCAAGGTTGCCATCAATATCATAATCACTAAACCTACATATGCACAGCATTTATGTACTTCTGTCATTGTTTACAAAATAAAATAAAATAAAAAGCTTATTATTTTAATGTCTTCAGATTTGTGTCTGCCAATGCACGCCTGTAATTCCATTTCATGATGGGTCCTTGATAATTGTTTCTTCTTCTAACCTTTCTGCAATCCTCTGTAGTTGGATTAATAATTGCAGAACAGTTTGTGGCCTCTTGCCATTTAAATATACACACTTCCATTTAGGCTTGTAATTGAAACTTGGTGTTCCACACACACACATATAGTCAATGTGCAATGAAGTGGTTAGCTAGGCATATATAGCTCTTAAGTAGTCATCATGGAAGGTGGAATGGAGGAGAGATGTGGCTTAATTAATTTCTTATGAGATTTTCCCTTTGCCAAGATCCTAATATAAAATTAATTATCAATTGGTCAAGTTTGCTTTTTCAAGGTATAGCTAAACTGTAATTGAGTTAGTGGTATATTTTATCATCCACTATATGTCATATATATTATATCCTAATTAAAGTTACATACTTCCGTAAATGTAGTATTATTCTGGTTTTAATCTGGTGTGTTCCAAACTTGACAGTGGAATCCATTACTTAAAAGAAATCAAATAAGAAAAAAAAAAAAAGGGAAAGTCAAGGTTTCATTTATCTTGTGCAGCAATTTTAAATGTAGATAAGAAAATGATGAATGTCAATATGTAATATTATTGTGGTCTCCCATATTGTCTTTGCTTTTCATGAATTTTGGAGTGTTCAATGCAGACAGGGGTAAGAGAGGGTTAAAGAAAAAGAAATATTTTTTTTCATACATGAAAAAAGGTAAATTAATTATACTGAAAAGTTTGATAGTAATTTTATTTTGCCTATTTGTTATTTAAACGCAACACTTAGTTAGTACTATAAGTTGCCTTTTCTTTATCAAACTAGAAAAAAAAAATTATAGCACTAAATCGTTACTTAATTTATTTAATTTTTCATACTCAAAACATGTTAATTATGTTGTGATTTTCATATTATTAACATATTGTTCGACCTTCAATTTAATTTTATCAAATTTGAGCTCAAGCCCAGCATTATTGAACTTGAAAAATTAAAGTCGAGCTTGATCTTGATTTTAATATTTTAGCTCGAGTTTGAGCTTAATTAAAATTAAAATTTTATCGTTTTATTTTTTAAATTAAAAATAATAATTATATAGTTAAATTTAATTTCAGTTATATTTATTATTTTATAAATACAGTAAATATTTATATAATTAATAGAGTGTGAGTGGATCCCATCCAGCTTACCCATCTAGTATTTGAGTTAGAGTTGATTATGTAAATTGATTTTTTTATCATATTTTAACTTAATATGATCAAAATTTAAATCAAACCGAGTCAAATTTTTATTGAATTTAGCAGAATTTTAATCCATTTGACATTTTTATTTTTTTATGCATTAAATGATGTTTGATATGAAAGTGAAAAATTAATAGATTAGTTTTATGTGAAATTATATAAAATACTCATCTCTGAATTTTTTACTTTCATATTTATCAACATATTAAACTGATCCTAAAAGTGTAAATATAAGTAAAAATAAATAAATAATTTTGCGAAAGATGAAACCTAGCTCTTGTCATCATAACCTGCTATCCATAATCACAAGTAAATACTAAAATGTAATTTAATTTTAAATATATATATATAAAAAAGAAACAAAAATAAGGGAATCTAAATTACCTCACTCTACCAAACATGTCAAATTCAATGTCATGTACCAAGCAAACATCAAGGCAAAGACAGTGAAAGACTTTTACAGAGTTGGTTACATATCTATTTAGATTAGATTTCATTCCTTTTATGCAGACCCATGTTCGAGGCTTGAGAGTAATAGATGAAAATGGCAGGAAGTCAGTTTTTCCTTGTACAATGGATAAATATGCAGAGTTGTCTTGTACCTGCTTGTGTGGAATAGTCCAATGTGACAATGTTAGAATGCCTTTGCCAGCATCCCAAGTTTCTTTTATAATTTGCACAATTTTTCTTGGAGTGTTTTAATAAATGTCCCTAAAATTGCCACACATTGCAGAAAAGAGATCCCAAAGACAGTTTTTGAAGGACACATGAGCTTACAATCTTATTATTAGTCCTTTTCTTCATGAAAATGGACCAAAACAAGTTATACTGGCGTCTGGAGTCAATTTAGAAGCATTGGAGCCCCAAAATTTCCCATGTTTAAAGCATGGTGTTGGGTTTTAAGTAAGGGAAGATACCTCTGCGCTTGATTTTTTACTTCAATTTTTTATACCTTTTTTTTAAAAAAAAATTAAAATAATTAATTAATTATTATAGTTTTACTTAATTTAAATTTAAATTTTTATAATTTTTTCTTTAGATATCAGTCTTTATAATTTTATTAAGTTAGATTTTGATACTTACAATAAAAGTATTATTCTTTATATTTTTTATTTATTTAAATTTTAATCTCTATAATTTTTATTTATTATTTTATTAGTCTTTATTTTTTATAAAAAAAATATATTTTTATAATTTTTAATTATTAAAATATTACTTTTTAAAAAATTAAAATTTAAATAAATAAAAATAGAGAGACTGATATTTAAAAAAATTATAAAAATTTAAATTTAAATTAAATAAAATTATAAAATGTAATTATTTATTTGAACCTAAAAAATTATACTTTTCTATGCTTATTTTTTTGTTTTTTTTTCAAACGAAAAAAGCACAAAAAATTTAGTATAAAAATAACAAAACTCTTTAAGTAACTAATAATTTGTCATTTCATCTATCTTTATTTTTAGGTTGTGCTGCTCCAGAACACTCATATTATTCACACCGATGCCAAGAATATGTTTCTTTTTCAGTAATCACTGTAGAAGCAGATGCCATTCCTGCATTTGCCTTACAACTATGAGCCCAGTACAGCTTCTGTCGGTATCAGATGGCACCAAAAACTTTCATCATTCATTCAAAAGCAAAATGGTCAGAGAAAGGCCGAAACAAGGCCAAGTACTTTCACTTTAACATCCTTTTCTCATCCTCTTTGTTTACTAATGATCCATTATTTATCTGGTTATTGTCTACAAACAACAAAGCCAAAGCCCCTCAGTCTCTTTTTTCTGCAAAACAAAGGGTGCCAAGGACAGTTTTGTCCAAAAATCAGAGAGAGAGATTTGTCTTTTAGGTGTCTTATTTGGGCCCCACAACAGTCCAAAAGTCCTTGGGCTAATGAATCTTTTTCTGTGGGGCCATGTAATTAACATTCCGTACAGTGATATGGGCTAGAAGCGTACCTCACAGATTATAGGGTGGTGGCTGCTGCCTTTTGTCAAAATCATAATCTTCCCATACCCACAGACTCACTGAGTGGGGTGCTGCATGTGACAATTATATTTATAAACTAGAAATTGAATGAAAAATAGAAAATATACAAAGAATAAAAAGATAGAAATCATGATGATGATGATGCAGTGTGAAAAGTAAAATTTTTCTTCTTTTCAAACGTTGTGAAAAATTTTACTTTGAACTCGGCAGCGTGGTTCCAAAGCAGCAATCATGAAGGCGAGAGATTTAATCAAAAGAAAAAGAAAGAGATTAACAAAAAGATTGTAACATCATTTTCATTAAAAGTGCATGGAACTTTTGTAAGTGTTTAAGCTTCCACTTTATACTTTTATTGGAGATGACAAAAGGTTGTAGGCGGTGATGGGACCGATGAGTTACATAGTGAAAGCTGGATTTCATGTGAGAAAGAGAGAGAGATTTAAAACCAAAGATGATTCTTTTTGCTTTACTTTGACTGCAACTGTGCATTGCATGTAAAAGCCAAACATTTTGTTTTTTTGAAGAAGAGTTTTCTGTATTTGCTCTCAACTTTCTTTTGGGTGTAGAATGTTCCTATGTCCATTTTTTCCTGTGATGAATGGCGATATAGTATTCTATACAGTGTTATCATGGGTATTTACCAATTTGGTCCCTCTCAATTATTTAAATAGAGTTACGAAGATTAAATTTGATTAACATTGTCATTTAGAGAAATTGTTGGTCCCTCTCAATTATTTAAATAGAGTTACGAAGGTTAAATTTGATTAACATTGTCATTTAGAGAAATTGTTGACTAGAGATGGATGTGGAAAGTTTTATGAGAAAACTCTTGAACCTTCTGGGGTGCTAGCACGAATCATGACATCAGCTTTCGGACGCGACAATTATGAAAGGTGGAAGTATGAAAATCAAATAAATTTTTTGCTTAAAAAAAGGGAAAATAAAAAATGGTTTTCATATTCTAAATCAAAAATCTTTCTGGAAAATATTATCAGTCAGTTGATCATACATAAAGTAATTGAACTTCTAAGGTCTTGTATAGTTGGATGGGTTAATGTCTGGATATAAGTATTTTACCATATAATCTTTCCCCTGTGCAACTTTTCACGTTCTTTGTTAAAATGGAACTTAATTTTCATTTTTTTTGCGATAAAAACTTTTATTTATTACATAAGAGGTGCTAAACAACTTGCGTGAGAGACAGATTGGTAATCTCGTGAAAAAATTAAACTTAATGACATCATCAAAACTTAGCCATAGAAAGTTAAATTTCCATCAAAGTTACATTTTAAAACGTTTATCTTTGGGCTTATTTTGTGTTGAATTAGTTAACAAAGAAAGAAAGCCCAGCCATCTGACTCCCCCGACCCATCAAAAAGAAGAAAAGCCCAAATGTAAGGAGGGAGATCTGGCTTGATTTGGGAAAACTGGCTTTGTCTGGTAACAAAAAAATGGGCCTAGTTCGATCTTACAAATGCTCCTGAGCCAAAATTTATACATGTTAGTGTTTTAGCCTTTATATTATATAGTCCCGCATATTACAAGATTGATGCTCATGTGTTTTCTTTCTTTTTTTTTTATATCAGAATATCCTTATAGGTATTATTTTAAAACTAATCCCATAGGCACAGTGGCTACTGATTACTACCCTACAAGTATTTACTCTAGAGTTTAAATTTTGATCCTTGCCTTAAAAGTATAACTCGCTTATATCACTGCACCCAACTCTTGTTGATTGCATATATGGTTTTTAATCCATCCAACTTTGAGAGGAGTTTTTGGTAGTACATAAAAATGTCCGGTTTGATTTTTTTTTTTCCCTTTTACAGCAAGGAATAAAATCAAAGTTAGGATGCATTAATTATGCATGAGTTTCGGTGTTTATAGTTGTTCTAGCTCTGAACCTGTTTGTTGGTTTGCTGCGAAAAAAAAAAAATTCTATTTTGATGTCTTTGATTTATAGCATATCCCATGCTTAAGCATATACTATCTGTTTTGCAAGAATGCTACACTCAGAATTCTTTCTTTTTTATGCAGATAAGATGCAACATCAAAAATTGCAAAGAGTGGTTCAGGCTCATTAAAATCTGATTGTGAAGAATGATGAGGGACACAATCATTCACATTATTGTGCTGCAAAATCTAGCAGTATCGACGTTTGTTTCAACCTTAAATCAAATCAATTAAGCACTGGCATCGATTGGAAATTTGTGCCACTGGCACTCTTGACCTTTGTGCACTTAACGGATTGGATTGGAAAGAGGAACATTGATAGAATCAATATCAACGTACTGGTTTATTACAAGAACAGAATGATTACAATGGAGAATTAGATGAGAATCCCTTCCTTCGAGTCCAAGGGAGAAGACTCCTAAGCATTCATGCTACTTCCTTCTTGACCACACTCTCCCCTCTGCATCTTATTTATACTACGCATACCATTTTATTATCAACTAACTCCTATGCTACTGTTATCTTGACAGTTACAGTAGTTAGCCAACTTGTGGCTTTTCAGCTGCAGTAATCCTTTGCCCAGTATGGTGCTCCTCTCATCCTGTCTTTGCTCTTCATATCAAACATCCGTTCTCCTTGCTTTCAAACTGCAGTGTTTGGGGAAAAGGGAAGAAGTACCTAAACGACATATAACAGCGTTAGACTTGAAACAAAAACCAGGATAGATGTCCATTTTTAGTACAATCTACAATGCTCGTAACTTCAAAAGTCCACTTGTGGTGTATCAAATGAAAATCTCGTAACTAAATCAAATTTATGAATCCCAGATAGTTATTACATTAAGAGAGATCAAATTGGAACCTTTTCCTTTTTGAGATAAAGTTTTATTAAGCATATTGTTCAGATTAACTTTGAACGAAATCCATGTTGAGACTAGGTTGTCTTGTGAGTTGTAACATTAGATTCCCCACTTCACAGTCCTTTGTTTTACTGCCATTGGTTTTAGTTAGTTAAAAATTCTGATGGTGTCCTTAATTGTGATTAAATTATTATGCTGGCAAATATCAGCGTGCCACTCCCTGTCCTGATAGGAGATTAAGAATAAGCTGCATAAACTTGCCTTCGTTGCTTCATGGGGCCATGCCCCATATGCTCGTCAGAAAAGCATTATTAAGATCCTTTATTAGATATTCAATTAGCAATTATTTACTTACTTTGTCTTTGTTAGTTGTTGATAGGGAGGAGATCTACCTGAATCCTAATCCTAATTCACATGACATAAACTCTATCCTTCCACAGAGACCCTCTCAGTCGACCACAACACAGAAACAAAAGAAAAACGATATCTTTGTCGGCTATAACCAGAGAAGAGGATATCTAAGCAAAAGTTGCACCAGTTATTTCCACCTACGAACGACCTATGACTTGCCACTCAGTGAAGAAATTGCCATGTGTTAAGTTCTATGATCATGATGTTCTTTTGTCATACTATTGCTCTTATTATCCAGTGTTATTGATTATTAAATAAATTTTTAACAAATTTAATATATTATCAGCATGTCACTCCCTAGCAAATTTAATATACTTTCTGTTTCTGCCTCTGTTTCATGATATTTCTGGCGCCACTTTTCTGATACCATAACAGAGTTTGTGTATAGTGAAAATGGTATTATGAATTGATATGAGGCAATGATGCCTTTATATATAAGAGTACACACTAGTTGCACCTAATAACAGAATAACAGAATTTAACTAACCTTCAACATATTCTAACTAACTACATACGAATTAAATACAAGTTACAATCTGCTACAGAGCTACTGTACTATCTACTGTATAAATTGCATCATAAAGTATTTGTACGAAGAACATTATTTTTGTTTCCTAATACTCTGTTTTGTGTAGTTAGTTTTCTTTTTCGTCTTTGACCCCGTTTTTCCACCCATATATATAATCAAGACTTGCATATAATTCTTAACTACTTACATAAGTATCTCTTATTCCTTTAAGATTTTTTTTATATTTTAAAAATACATTACATATAAGTTCATTAAAAAAAAAAAGTCTGTGTAAGCACTTAAAAAGTATATATAAATTTTATAAATAGAAAGTATATAAAAAAATAGATAAATAAATAAAAAGTATAAATTTTGTAAATAAAAAATTTTAAAAAAAAGTTAAATGAAAGAAAAGTCAGAGCAAATAAATATATATATATATATATATATATATATATATATATAAAAGTATGTATAAATATTTAAAAAATATGTATAAATTTTATAAATAGAGGATTTATAAATAAATAAATAAAAATTACATATATATATATATATATGTTATCTATATTATATATATGTTATGTTAGAATATACATATAATATTGAATATATATATATATATATATATATATATATATATATATATGTTTGAATGACAATCTATTTTTTATGACTAGTTTATAGTGTGAGGTGTTCAAAATCAAATTAAATAAAAAAAAAACCAAGAAAACTACTAACTCAAAAATTCAAAAATTGAACAAATTTAGTTTTTTTTTAATTTTTTTTAAAAAATCAATCAGTTTAATTTAATTTTAAATTTTAAAATTGAATCGAACTAAATCAAACTCATATATATATATATATATATATATATATATATATATATATATATATCCTTTTTTCAGTTTTATTATATAAATAAATATCTATTTATTAATTTACATTATTACTCCCACTTACTTGCCTTTCTAAATTCCTAATTTATTCATTATTCATTATAATCAGACCTTTCACTATCTCTCTTGTTGTCTTCACCACTGTCTTCTCCCTCTCACTCTCGTCTATACTCTCTCATTCTACGTTGCGCTGCCCACCCAACAACCAATTGGGTTGTTCACGACTTGCCTCCGTTCACGCCGCTCTTGCCTCCGTTCATGCCGCCGCCCTACCTCAGTCCAACGGCCAAGGTCTTCCTCTCTCTCCTCCCTTCGCAGATTCTTGCCTCTACTTTCTCGAACTGCGGCATCGCCATCCACTTGGCCGTTCACACCGCTCTTGCTTCCGTTCAACGACCAACCAACGGCCAAGGTCGTCCTCCCTCTCAGATATGCGACTCTACGCCACCCAATGGCCAAGGTTGCCTTCCCATGTGGCCGGCCTCTCCTCCCTCCAACCCTCCCTCCCATTTGCGCTGCCATCTCCGGTCTCTGCTCCCCTTCCCATCATCTCCTGTCTTTGTGTTAGATTTAAAAAAAAAAATCAAAAAATCGAAAAACCAAATCAAACAATAGGTTTGGTTTGGTTCCATTGTTGAATTCAAACCAAATTGATTGGCATATGAGAAAACCGAATGGTTCAGTTCAGTTAGAATTTCTTCCCAAAACTGAACCGATCTGCCTTGTGAACATCCCTACTTATAGTTAACTTTTAAGAACACTTATTTACATGTATATTTTTCAAAAAAAAAATAGAAATCACATCACCGAAAAAATGTATACAAAAGAAATTTACAAACTATTAAAAATATGTTTAGATAGGTATCTATACTATTTAAATAAATATTTGAAAGCTCATAATGAATTGTTGTTTATTTATTTTAACATTTTTTTAATATAATTTTAATTTTAAAAATTCATTATTTTTAAAATAATTATTTTTTATTTTTATATTAAACATAAATTTTTTAAAATATAAATCATTTCATTCAAATTAAAAAATAATTCATCTAAAAAAAATTACAAAATTATAGTGCAAAGACACACACGCACAATATGTCATTATAAAATAAATATTAAACATCACGTGCAACGCGTGTGTCAAAAGCTAATATTATTATATAAAAGCACAGATTTTTTTGGTACATATAAAAGTACAGATTGCGAAACCTTTTGGTTTGCCAAAAGAAAATCCTTATACTTTGATATTATCTTTCTTAGTTATAAATGTATTTACGGGACAATAGATAATATCTCATACTTATCTTAGTAAATTTTTGACATTAATTATTTTACTTTTATATTTTTAATTGTAGAAAATATACAACTATTTTTAATTTTTATGTTGCTTGTTTTTATTTTCTTGCAAAATTAGAAATAAGTACTAAGTTTTAAGTGTAGTACATGTAACGAATATCAGTATATACAAATACAAAGCGAAAAAAGAGTTGAAAGAAGAGTTATATAATTTTTTGACATAAAAAAAAGAGTTATATAATTTTTTTTTGGGTATAATAAAGTTGGAGAATCGTGTCAAAGAAAATAAATAAATAAACAAAGTTGTGTAGAACAGAACTGGAGACAAAATAAAAAGTGGAAGTGTCCGCGTCAGACCCAAATACTAGGAAAATGAACGGGGACGCGAGAGAGGGAAGGTTCATTTTATTGGTGAGAGGTGTGGAATGAGCCATCTGGCTGAGCAAATGAATGAGGTCAGTTTTTCTTTGCTTGTTGCCCAGGCTGCCCCACAAATAGAAAGATAAATGGATGTGGTGTGCTTTTTGAATCTTGAATTTCAAATCACGAAGATTCATGGCAACTGCGAGACAGCAAGACAAAGTGACAAACACTAAGTCCAAACACCACACGCACAATTATCTCGTTCAATAACTTTATATATATATATATTGAACGAGATAATTGTGTCAAAATTTTCGTGTGGTGTTTAGACTTTAGAGTCTTTGTCACTTCGTCTTGCTGTCTTGCAGTTACCATGAATCTTCCTGATTTATATAATATATATATATATATATTTATACCTATTTTTATGATTTTTTATAATAAAAAAGAAAAAAAGAAACTAACTTTTCTCTTTTTTTAATAAAAAATAAGTGTATGTTTAATGTGATGAAAAGAAAAATAATATAATAAAAGAAAAACATATAGAATTTTCAAGATTAAAAGTATAATAAACCTTTCATTTCATTTTTTTTTTTTTTCTTACAAAATATACACTACACTAAGTATAAGGAATAAGTGTGTGTGTGTGTATATATATACATATATATATAAGTACGTTTTTTCTAATTTACAATAAAAGGGTTCAAGTAAAACCTTTTAAATTCAGATAAGATTGCTTGTGCAACATATGGATAGGCCATGGGTGATGTTGCTTCCCAATTTTCTTTCTTTTTTTCGGTTGTATATATATATATATATTTGGGTTGGATGCTTTCCGTTTGTGTCCATTAAGAAGTGATGGAGGCATGCAGGAGCATTGCCACTCGCAGTTTTTTTTAATTGAAGATTCTGTGGTTGTGAATTGACCAAAACGTTAATGGCTTTATGAAATTGCTTGCGTTAGGTTGATTGAGTACAAAGGAAGTTTCTGCTGTATTATGACTGGTGAGAAAGACGTGCCACTCTTGGCTCTTGGATTATTTGCATGTTTCCAAATTGATGTGCTGTGAATGCCGCCGCCGGAAAAGATAAGGAGTGAAATCAAAAAAATTTAAAAAATAATTTGATACTGAAATAAATTTTAAAAGATATAAATTATATTTTAAACTAAATTTAATCCTACACCCGCAACAAGGATGAGGAATGGTATATACACCAACTCTTTGTTTACCAAAAATATATATAACCCTTTGTTTAACAAAAAAAATACGCCAACCCTTTTTTATAAGGGTAAATTACATTTTACTTCTTTGAAGTTTTCTTACATAACACTAAACTCAATTTTTACTTAAAATTCTACACTCTATTGTATTTGACCAAATTGACTTACTTCACATATATATAATTTTGTTAATGGAATATTTTTTCCAACCATTAAAACTAATCAATAGTTAACATTATAAATTAAATTGGATATCATATTAGGAAACCTCAAAATTGAGTGAAGCGTATAATTTATCCTAATATTTTATTAAAACTTTTATGATTCCATTCAATTATCCTATTAGCTAAATACAAAGTTAATATACTTCTCCTATATATAAGCATTAGTATTTTTCAAATAAATTTATAATTCTCACAAAACAAAAATAAACAAGTATAATAGAAGATATTACTGTATTAGAATGACACACAAATGCAGTATTAGTAATATACAAGCCATACTATAAGAACTAATATATATGCATTTTCAATTTCATTATCCTACCTATCAAGATATTTGTAAGAATTATTTTTTCTTTCAAATTATACTAAGAAGAAAATTAAAATCCATGCATGTTGATAATGAAAGAGGTGTAAAACAAATTTTATATGATAAGAAGGGAAAAAATTATCAATATAAAAGTTATTTGATATATCTACATATATGTGACCTAAATTATAAAAGATTGAAGCCAATGACAAGTTGGGCTAATAAAAGACATATGTTATCACCTTTAATTATTAAACACTGAAAGAAAATATTGGTCTGATACTCACATTCTCAAGACCGTGAAATAGATGAAGTATGAAATTGTTATTCAAAATTCTAACCTGAGCTTTACGTCTGAGTGGATCAATAATGCTCTTATACTTAATTTCCTGAAGACTTCTTCAATTGTACGGATAGGCAAACTTATAAGTCTCATTAAAGAATGGAAGCTTGTTCAATTAATTCTGGTTACTTGACTCGCTTCCAAACATAAATAGATTATTGAATTTTTGTTCCTTGAACAAAATATTCCCTATTACTCGATATATATATATATATATATATATATATAAAATTGATTCCTTTGTCTATCGCATCAATATGTATTTTGAATGACACATAAATAAATTTCTTCTTTTCTCTCATGATCATATATACCTTGAAAGTTATGTCTAGTCGATCTTCACTTTCTTATCCACTGGCACCCAAAGCCTCCACTTGAAACTTTTTGAATAGCTCATGATTCAATTATAGTTAAATCAATGCCATTTATTTTTACAAATGTGAGGGAGGCTTTAATAGTAGTTCAGTAGTTCCTTATATATGCACGCAATGTATTGAATTCAGCTTGTGCTTCATCCTCTTGCCTATCTTGTAAAGGGACTTTGTATTTTTTTTTTTTGATAAAATACAATTTACACAATTTAAATTTATTCTAATATCATATTATTCTTAAAAAATTTTTTATCTCACTAAGCTCTCTGAATTTTGATCTAATTGAAAATGTTTATTTTGTTGTTAAATGAAACAGAAGTCAGAAGTCGCTTTCACGTGCACGCATGACTCACGTATATACTACGTGACCATTTAGTTAAAAGATTTTATGTGGTAAAATATAATTTACACTCTTGAAGTTTATCCCCTATCAAATTACCTCATGAAACTTTTTTCTCACTAAACTCCCTAAATTTGATGTAAGTTGAAATTAGATATTAACTTTTGTTTCATTTAATAAAAAAATTAACGTTTTTAAATCATGTCAAAATTCAGGAGATTTAGTGAGACAAAAAAAACTCCATAAAGTAATTTAATATTAGAGTAAACTTTAATGGTGAAAATTATTTTTTTTTTCACAAACTCTCTTTCTAATGTAGACTTCTTATTAACATATTTATCAAAGAACGAGTTAATGCTTTTCACATCTTTGAGTTGTTCGACAAGCCTATAAATAGATGTATCTCTCATAAAGGTTGGCACCCAAAACTTCCAATCTTCATACAAACCCTGAAATCATACATCCTCTTCAAGTTCAAATCTTTCAATTATTTTATAGCCATTGCATTCTCAAGTTTTTCCTCAGCCCATAACTTGTAAATACAGACGTTGAACTTTTGCATGAAATTAGAATATTCTTGATCCATATGGTCAAGCCTTTCCAAAATTCTTAATACGTCCCAAGGCAATAACAGCGCCTTCTAGAAGATTGGAGAGGAAGTAGAGTGAGCATATGCTATGAAAGCATGGACAAAGAAAATGAGGCAACAATTCTAAAACTAAATAAACCTGCAATCTTAAA
>NSJW01000693.1:0-102771 GCA_019955255.1 Castanospermum australe | reverse complement strand
TGACCTGCCATGGTGCTGCAACACTCTTTATGCTCTTAAACCGAACTCCCTTGCATTCTTCAGCTTAGAACCACCTCCACTACCGCCATTTGCATTTGAATCTACATTGTCCTTATTACCCTCCTTCAACATTTGCCGTACGCATTAATTCTTGAAACTATTTGAGAGTGCCCAACTGTCATCTCCACAATGTTCCTTCCATAGTTACAACTGCCTTTCCCAAGTCCCCACTTCCTGACCTTGTTCCACATGCCGTCTTCATATTCTCGTTGACGACGAACTCCTCCCATTATCGAGATCTCTTATGCGTGCACACTTGCTCATTGACCCTGTCAACCCCTTACAGACCACACCCCTTCTCCGCCTCCCCACGACCTTCATTCTCCGAAACGGCACCGCCGAACTATGACCGAATCCACACTCTAGTGCAAGAGTCCGCTTCGATTAAAGAGAGGCGGAGTAGTGATGAAAGGGATACTTCGTCCGAGAAGGGAGGGCGGAGGTCAAGCTCTGCCACAGATGATAGCCAGGATGCTACATTTCCTGGGCCTGAGAGAGTAAGGGTTAGGCAGTATGGGAAGTCATGTAAAGAGGTTACAGCACTTTATAAGAGCCAGGAGATACAGGCTCATAATGGATCTATATGGAGTATTAAGTTTAGTTTGGATGGGAAATATCTTGCTAGTGCAGGTGAGGACTGTGTAATTCATGTTTGGCAGGTTGTGGAGTCAGAGAGGAAGGGAGAGCTGCTGATGGAGAAACCAGAAGATGGAAATGTGAATATGTTGTTTGTTGTGAATGGGTCACCAGAACCAACTCTGCTGTCCCCTATCATGGACCATCCAGAGAAGAAGAGAAGGGGGAGGTCATCCATAAGCAGAAAATCATTGAGCTTGGACCAATTAGTGGTGCCGGAAACTGTTTTTGCACTCACAGAAAAACCCATTTGCTCCTTTCAAGGCCATCTCGATGATGTGCTTGATCTGTCCTGGTCCAAGTCTCAGGTTAGCTACTACTTTGAAGATAGGTGTTATTCTGTAATTCCAGCAGTTTGTCTAATGTCTGAATATATCTTTAAAGTTTATTATTCACTCTTGTATTGCATTAGTTGATCTTATGTTGGATACCCTCATACACATTAAAATTGTTGTTGGTTTTTCTATAGTGCCCTGCTAACTGATGAATTCGCTTACATTAAACAATAAACAGTCTTAGTAAGCTTTCTACTTTGTATCTGTAGCTCGAAGATTCAGTATTCATTGTAATTGATTGGACTAGGACAGTTTTCAAGTGCTGAATAGGAATCACAGGACAAAATATGGATTTTAAGTTGCGTTGGAATATATTATTTACTGTTAAGACTATCTGATATGTTTAATTTGTAGTTAATGCAAATGATTACGTTATTTGAGGGGATGAGACTATTTTGTTTGGTATGTTCTGGTTATTACATCATGGAAGATATTTGTGCACAAGCTGCTAGACCACTGCTAATTTTTGTAACTCTAGTTTTTGGGTTGAGTTATTGTAATTTTAATATTAAAATATGAATTGTAGGAACAAGTAGATAAAGTTCTGCCTCAGTGAGAAGGTTTCTGGATCCTTTTTGTCTTCATACTCCTTAGCAGATTAAAAATTAAGTTTATACACTTTTGATTTTAATAGGTATACAATGGTTTAATTTTCCTACGGTTAGATTGTTATTCTAGGCCTTCCTTTGAAAGGCATTTAACAATGATCTATTTAGAGAGATAACTTATAAAGAACAGGACAGCAATATGTGGTGTTAAGATTTCTTTATACTCTTTGGTTACTTTGATAGTCAGATACTCTATGGATGTATCCAATTTTTCCAGCAATTACTATAGTGAACAGTAGATGTAGAGATAGTGGCTATAAGGAAAAGGGAACTGAATTTTGCTGCTTAAAAGAAATTAAAAAAAAAGTGTTCATGTCAGTAACTTGTTTAGGATGCCTTTTTTTTGTAACTTAGCAGTTCTTATTTAGATGGTTTGTTGATGTCTTTATGATGACTCGGTCGGAATTAGTTATTTAATGGTTGGGATTTGGGAACTTGGGATTTTATCTTGTTTTAAGCCTAACTTGAGGTCAACTTATCATTATCACTTATGTAAGTTTTTGCGGGTTTTTTGTTTGCTAAACTTCAAAAGTTGGATAACTAGGTACAGTAGAGCTGGATTTAAAATCTCATGTGTTTGGTACGCTCAAGTTTTTAAATCAGTTCTTATCTGATCAGTTTTGAAGTCCAAATTGAAAAGTTTTTAAGAGTAAAGTATTGTTCTGGTGTACTTACTTTCGTTTTGGTCCCTCATAGATGTTCTCACTTTCATTGTAGTTGCTCAATCCAAGCCACTAACTCGGTTACCTCTGCAAGTGGGCAGAGGGATCATAATGAAAGTGAGTCCATTTGTGAAGGACCAACATGAAAGAAAATAACTCCGGGGGACCAAAATGAAAATGGATATCTGTGAGCAACCAAAACATTGTTTTACTCAATCTTTAACTAAGTTGGCTGCAATCCAATTGTTTTTTTTACAGATAAGTTTTTTACTTACCGTCTCTCTCTTTCTAATTTGTTTGAAATTTTAAAATGATTCAACACATCTGCCAAATAATTTTTGTTCTTGAACTGGTTCTAACCCAATGTTTAGACAAATTAAAGATAATTTGAAACTAGTTCTAATTTATATTCTTTTAGAAACCATTTTTAGCTTAAACATAGTTTTGAACCCGATTTTTATAATTTTCCTAACATCTCCTTATTATCTACGTAGGAGTGGAGGCATGCCAAAATACATTGTTGTAACACTTTACATCCCTATGTGAATCACCTCTTATAGATACAGGATCACTAGTGGAACTAGGATGAGCACTTTTCAGAGTGACTAAAATTTAGGAATCAATTTTAATGATAGATATTATGGCAAGCTCAGAAGATGTCTTTGAAAGGCTTAAATGGAGGCTTTACGTTTATCTATTTATTTATTTAGAGATTTTATTGATTAGTGTCTGTTGGATGATCTTTAAAATTGAAATGATTGTCATAAAGCATTGCAGTGTGTTTTAGAAATACGAATTAAAGCAATTTTTGTTTTAGATCAACCTTGTAATATTTTCTTTTCCATATTGCTCAGCACTTGCTCTCATCTTCAATGGACAAAAACAGTGCGGCTGTGGCATTTGTCTAGCAAGTCTTGTTTGAAAATTTTTTCACACAGTGACTTTGGTGAGTAAATGCAGTTACTAGTACTACATCTTGCAATGCTTTCATCTTTGCTTTCCCATATTCTGCGTAGATGTCATATCAATTTCTTCTATGGGTACGCTAATATTGAATAAGTGCTGGGGCACTCGTATACTTTTGTTTGTTTGTACCAAAGTTTCTTCTTCCCCATCCCCAACTAAAAACTGAATTAAATTGCCAGTCAAACCTATCCCTATCCAATCTGATTCAAGTCCCACCCCTTCTTTGAGGATTGAGTAACCACATCATGGCACACAGGCATAGTTTTATCTATATATGTCATTGTTGCATGTATGACCGATTGTACAAGAGTTCTTTCAAGTCTAATAGAGTGGTTAAATTTAGCAATTCTTTTCTCCCTGTGCCCCGTTTTGTTCTATGCTAATTATACCTTTTGCTTCATTCTGTTTTCTGTCTGGCACAGTAACTTGCATCCAGTTTAATCCTGTTGATGATAGATACTTCATTAGCGGATCTTTGGATGCTAAGGTTCGCATATGGAGCATTCCTGGTCGACAAGTTGTTGATTGGACTGATCTGCATGAGATGGTCACTGCTGCTTGTTATACACCTGATGGTCAGGTTGGTCCAAGTTTAATATGCATGTTTTTGAGCATTCAAAAATTCAATATTATCTTTCCCAAAAAAAAAAAATTCAATTTTTAAGTTGCAACTCCAGTAAAATTTGCTGGTTTCTGCAGGGTGCATTAGTTGGTTCATACAAGGGTAGCTGCCATTTATATAATACATCTGGTACTGTCAGTGAGACTTTTTTTAAGAGTGTGTCCATCTATACTCTAGTGATTGCAGGGCCGCTGATTATCTTATTGTTTTTATATTTCATTTAGAAAATAAGTTGCAACAGAAAAGTCAGATCAATCTGCAGAACAAGAAAAAGAAATCACATCACAAGAAAATTACTGGTTTCCAGGTAATTTAATGGCTTAACTGCTGTGCTATATGAGCTGTTCCCCTTTTCTTGTGCCCCCATCCAAAATGTTAAAAAAGGAAAAGATGAAAAAAGGAGGGTGCACAACTATAGTAGATTTGCTTTGACTAGTAAGAATGCTTATGCTTGTCTTCCTAACTGAATTTTATGAACAGTTTGCCCCAGGAAGTTCATCAGAAGTGCTCATCACGTCTGCTGATTCACGAATTCGGGTTGTTGATGGTGTTGATCTGGTTCATAAGTTTAAAGGTATGTAAAACTAGTTATATATAAAGTGAATTGAACAGTTACGTGAATGTGTCTATTGGCACGATGACTTGAACAGTTACGTGAATGTGTCTATTGGCACGATGACTATGTTACTTGGATAAAATTTTCCATCAACGATTGTAATTGAACAATGTTGGGTACCTTCATGGGAATTTTTACCGTGGCCAAGTATAAAACCATTATTGAGATGAGAAGTGCTCTTAAGCATCTGAATAAGACTTGCTGCCAAAAGTAATGAGAGACAAGTGACCAAAAAATAATGATATTCTTTTACCTATCGTGGGTTCTGCCTTACTGTGAGATTGGAGTGGAAACAATACTTGTTTCTTTAGTAGAGGATGTCTCTTTTTAAGGAGTCGTTGAGGAGACGGAAAGACATCGTAACTTTATTTGAACAGATATTGAAATAAAATTGTTGTTGGGCTAGCGCTTCAACTTTGCTCAAATGGCAACAGCCTTACGTATATTTATTTCCATTCTGGTCCCCATTTCAGAATAAACTGATGCAAGTCTTGTGCAGGGTTTCGCAATGCAAATAGCCAAATTTCAGCCTCCCTCACAGCAAACGGTAAATATATTGTCTCAGCAAGCGAGGATTCCCACGTATACATCTGGAAAAATGAAGCCGATTGCAGACCTAACCGAAGTAAAGGTGTCACCGTCACATGCTCATATGAACATTTTCACTGTAAAGATGTGTCAGTGGCCATTCCCTGGCCTGGTATGGGTGATGCATGGGATATGCATGATAGTTTTTCTGGAGAACAAACTGAGCTGGATAATAACGTGGATGAGGTCTTATCAGCCAATCATCCTCCTACCCCTGTAGAGGAAATTTTTGGCACTGAGGGTTCACGATCTGCATCAGGATGCAACAATAGTCCACTTCATGGAACCATTGCAAGTGCGACAAACAGTTACTTTTTTGATAGAATTTCTGCCACATGGCCAGAGGAAAAGCTTCTTCTAGCTACGAGGACCCGAAGCCCTTGCGTCAGTGTGGATATCTCTGATGGGGTAAGTCAAAACATGTCAGCCTGGGGTATGGTGATTGTAACCGCCGGCCTTCGAGGGGAAATTAGAACTTTCCAAAATTTTGGATTGCCACTTCGGATATAAGAGGTGATAGAAAATGCATGCCTATGAGCATGGTAGAGAATGAGGTGATGATATCAGCTTCGAAGGCAAGGCAGGTATACTTCTTCCATTAGTTGGCGAAAACTTGTACAGAGAGAGATGTTGGGTGAGATTTGTAATATTAGCGGGGTTCCATTTCTTTCCTTGTTCTTGTGCTTGTCGGATGAGGAGATAGGTTGCCATTGCGACAAGGCATTGAGGGGGAAAAAGGTCAAAAAAAAAATTGTTAACAAAAAAAAAAGAAAAAAAAAAGGTACACCAGGAAATTAGAAACCGATGGATTTATGTAATCGGGAAATGTAGAGTAACGAGCATGGGAAAAGCTTTATTGAATTAGAAATGATGATTCTTTTACACTTGTCTTGAATTTTGTCATGGGATTCACTCTCTTGTCCAAGTGAATCAATTCCGATAAACCAGCATGGCTGAAAATCCCAGCGTGACTAGGGCATTGTTCACTCTAGAAAATTATATTTATCTGGAGTAGTATGAGATAGGAGAGAAGATATTTGGAAAATTATGTAACTAACAATTATCGATAACTTCTCAGACTGAACGCTCCTAGTTGATTATGCGATTGTTATTTGTTAATGACCCGTTGGGGGAAAGCCTAATCACAAGTGGAGCTTGAACGTCCAAACTTGAGTAAACCTAGGTGTGCCAATATGACATCCACGTTGCCATTGTGGATTGGCTCAATTGGTTGAAAGAATTCAGATAAAACTTTCCATTTCTATGTGCAAAGGTTAAAATTTTTTCTTGGACTAGTAATTTTACTTGATGAACATCTCTGATTAAGGAAATCTCTTAGTGTTCAGGAATTAGTTGAGTAGCCTCATTTCAAAAATTAAAAATAATCTTTTGGATGACCATCTATCTATCTCTTTGGTATCCCCGCATGCCTTGACTAGTAGTTTTGAGTAATCTATTTATACTACCATTTTATATATTTATATTACTATTTTATGTTTAAGGCCTTATTTGGTATATCGTATAAATAATAAATAATATAATATTATTTATATTATTTATATTTAAACAAAATATTTTATAATAATTTATTCAGTTAAAATAATTTTATTTAGTCTTGACTTATATAACATTATATAAGATGAAATAATTTAATCTCGATTTATTATAGGTCAAAATTAAATAAAATTATTTTGATAGGATATTATGTTATATAGTGTCTTATTCAAACATTGTATAAAATGAATAATATTAATTATATTATATTATCTATAACTTATATAGTATATCAAATGAGACCTTAAAAAAAAACAAACTCTCAACATGATTTAAGTTTGGGGTGTATTAGATTAGATGCTATTAAACTTAATGGATTTTGACCAGATAAAGGTACTTGGACAATGCTATGCTGAAGATTCTAAATTTTAAGATTCACACCTTGGGTATATCAATTCTATTCATTCCAATGTACGACAATTAAATTCCTTAAAATGTGAAGAACTTGGATTCCCAAATAAGGGACATTCCTATGATACCAACATTCTAAATATAGAAATTCAAAAATATAGCACAATCTTACACAGCAATGTAACACATGGTGGCATATAAAATACCTTGTCTGCTAAATTTTAGTATAAAATTTCATTTTTCGTTGTGTCATTATTTAGGATTCGTCAATGCACTAGTTGCACAGGTGCACCACAGCTCTGGGCCAGTGGGTTACAGGTATGGTATTGGGAGTGACTGCAGCTTCCTGGGCTTAGCCTACAACCCACTAAACCATCGCCTATGACTAGGCCCAATCTTTCTACTTACTAGTGCCCCTGGAGCTAATTGGGTCAGGACAACATGGCAAGGCCCTTCATCACCTCCGCAAGCAGCAAGCAGGGACAGAGTCTCCCAAATTTTCTAGAGTCTTCTTTGAGAACAAATGAACAAGTCTCCTACCCATGAAGCAGCGACAAAAGATTTGTCTTCACCTGATCCGAAATGTACCTCCACTCCCCCAATCCCTTTCAGCATTGATTTTCACAGCTCATAACTCCTGCTGGGGCCTGGGAGTGGGAGGGGCACCCTTAGCAACGGTTCAAAATATCCCTTCTTACCCATGTCCAATTATGAAGTCACGAAATTATCGTAAGAAATCCAAAACGCAAAACCGCATTGGTTGGTTGGAAGTGATGTGGCAGGTGCACATGCTGCTGCTAATTATCTTATCCTCTCATATCCAAAGTAACACTTCACTGTATAAAATTCATTTTCAAGTACTCACCTTCGATCCACATTTCACATTCCCACTTCAACCCACTAGATTTGCTTGTTGAGTGGCATATTGTAAAACAAAAAACCCAGTTTGTACTTTGTTCCCAAGTTTCAATGGCTCTCCAGGCTGCTTCTTTGGTTCCTGCTTCTTTCTCCATTCCTAAAGAGGTTTGCTTCAATTTCCCACGAGGAAGCTTCTTGTTCTTGTTCTTCTTCTTCGTCTTCGTCTTCGTCTTCTTCGTCTTCTTCGTCTTCTTATGTATTTTTCTAGGAGATAATTGAATTGAAGTCTTGGAAAATGCCTTTTGTGTTTGCAGGGAAAGTGTAGTGTTTCTCTCAAGGACTCCACCCTATTTGGTCTTTCATTGTCAGACCCTCTCAAAGCTGACTTCAGCTCTTCGGCACTGAGGTGCAAGGTAACTGCAACATAAGCTATGCTTTCTTCTTCTTCTGAATTCTCCATCAAGTTGTTTCTACTTATTTCTGAGGATATTAATTCCTTTGAATTATTTCACTTGATTTCATTTTAGAGGGGAAATTTTTTGTTTGTTTTGAAACGCTACATGGTGTTAAGGTTTCTCATTTAAAATGTTAGTGCTTTGGTCAAAACACAAGCATAATCCAGTTTTTGAATCCATTAGCCTCTGATAATGTGAGTATATACTTGATGAAATTGGGTTATTAATTAATCAATTTCAGAGTTTAGCTACAAAAGACAAAGTATTATGTAATCCACAATCAGCTTTTGGGGCATTTGTCTTATTTTTTTTTATTTTCCCGTCTATCAGAGGGAATTCCAACAAAAAGTTGGCGCTGTGAGGGCCGAGACAGTGGCTACCACAACTCCAGCAGTTAACAAGTCTGCCCCAGAAGGCAAGAAAACTTTGAGTAAGGGCAGTGTTGTGATCACTGGGGCTTCCTCTGGCTTGGGCCTGGCTACTGCTAAGGCTTTGGCTGAGACAGGAAAATGGCATGTAATAATGGCCTGCAGAGATTTCCTCAAAGCTGAAAGAGCTGCAAAATCTGCTGGCATGGCTAAGGAAAACTACACTGTTATGCATTTAGACCTTGCCTCTCTTGACAGTGTCCGTCAATTTGTTGATAACTTCAGAAGATCAGGCAGGCCACTAGACGTGTTGGTTTGCAATGCTGCAGTTTACTTGCCAACTGCTAAGGAACCCACATTCACTGCTGAAGGCTTTGAACTTAGTGTTGGCACAAACCATCTGGGGCATTTTCTCCTTTCACGCCTGTTGCTTGAGGACTTGAACAAATCTGATTACCCATCAAGGCGCTTGATCATTGTTGGCTCAATCACAGGTCTAGTTCATTAAGATGTTTACTGTGAATCCCAACATTTATCACCCATTATTTGGCTGCATTTTGGTACTGATTGTGTATGTTAAACAGGAAACACAAATACACTGGCTGGAAATGTGCCTCCCAAGGCTAACCTTGGTGACTTGAGGGGACTTGCGGGTGGCTTAAATGGGCTGAACAGCTCAGCCATGATAGATGGTGGAGAATTTGATGGCGCCAAGGCATACAAGGACAGCAAAGTCTGCAATATGCTCACAATGCAAGAGTTCCACAGAAGATACAACGAGGAAACTGGAATCACATTTGCCTCGCTTTACCCGGGTTGCATTGCCACAACAGGCTTGTTCAGAGAGCACATTCCCTTGTTCAGGCTTCTATTCCCTCCATTCCAAAAGTACATAACCAAAGGCTTCGTCTCAGAAGATGAAGCAGGAAAGAGACTTGCTCAGGTAATAGCAATGACACTCTAGGCAGATAATCATATATTTTAGAGTACGTGTTTTTGAAACGTCTTTATTTCTCAATTCTCATGGATGCAACTGCTTGGTTTTAATTTAGGTTGTAAGCGAGCCAAGCCTGACAAAATCAGGTGTTTACTGGAGCTGGAACAAAAACTCTGCTTCATTTGAAAACCAGTTGTCCCAGGAGGCTAGCGATGCAGAGAAGGCTCGCAAGGTCTGGGAGATTAGCGAGAAACTCGTTGGTTTGGCCTAAGTGGGGAGCTTCCAACATCCATGTTGATTCAGAGACCTTTGCAAATTGACTTCTCTGAAGAGTGAAGGCCCTGTTCCGATGCGTGCGATAGATGTTTGCTTTGCTAGCTAGGAACTTTTTTGCCTCGATGTTGGAGTCGATAACTTCCGTGAATTAATAAATTATTCAAGTACGTGGGCTTGTGGCGAAGTGCATATAAACTTTCTGAAATAACTCTGCATAGCGACTACATTTCGAAATGTGGGGTGTTCTTCTTAGCCTATCCTGCGCCAATATCTGAAATTTACCCTCTTCAGAAGAGTGAATAGGCATGTAAATTAATTTATTTTATTATTAAAATAACTTATAGTCAAAATTATTTTAAAAAAAAAAAAACTACTACCAAACATGAGATCTTAACAAATGGGCGCGCGCACACAGAGGGGCTACCTAGGACTGATTCCTTTTCAACAAGAGCAAGTTTAAAGAAACCAGAGATATATTTTTGCCTTCGGTTTTACTTTCCACGCCGTTGACAATCCACATGCGACGGCCACAACTAACTCACTTGACCACGGCTTGGATATAGTCGTTATTTGACTTATTTCAACAAAGGAGCTTCCAGCCTAAACACTACGTCACGAAGACCTACGTTTTGTAGCATGTACCAGAGCACTAGGAGCTGGAACCATGCATTACATTCTACTCCTTGCACGTCTCAAATTGCACTTCAAAGCCACACTCCCGGAGTTGCAACTTTTCTCATACATTTACAAAGTTTGTCGGGATACATTATGTCCTCATCGACCCCAAAATCAGTTCTTTATTTCTCTCTTTTGTTTTTTTGGGGGGGATATGTGTAATATACATATGCATCAAGCGGCTCAAAGTTCATACCCTGGGAACTTTGCCTCTTTAGGATCGATCATGTCTAGAAAGATACATGTCATTCCTCCAAGACCTTCAAATAATGAATAAGGGCGATCTCCTCCGTGCATAATTCCCTCCGAGATCAGACTTTGCGCTCTATCAAGTAGAAAACAAGTAAATGCTTTAGCCCTGTACAAGTACTCCACGTTTCCTGTCAATCTGTACAGAGAAAGAAAGACATAGGTGTTCCCACTGATGCCATGACAGATTCCAACTCGCTTAAGCAGACCCCTCTTCCATACTACTTCCCCTGCATCTACAGCCGCTTGCAAAAATTCCTTATCCCCAAAAACCTGATGATTATTGTAAAGAATCTAGTCATGAGATCTGAACATCGGGCATTTGACAACTAGGCTCAAGAATTAATGCATAAATTCTGTTATATAAAATGAAAGCAGAATGCAATACTCATTTCATGGTTGGACTCATGAGTATGACAAGGAAAAGGAATATGACTTCAGACTGAAATAAATTGCTTGCTCGACAAATGAATTAATCACATCATTTACTAAACTGAATTCACTATATCATTTTTGAGTTTCAGTACCACCATATGCACTAATTACTTATCATTCAATTTTGCAAGAAACAATAAACTGCATAATCCTTGGCAACCAGACTCGTGCAAATTTTCAGTTCCTTTACATCTTATGGACTTTACATACAGTTTGCATTTCATTTTGGTAAATAGAAAACTATTACCTTAGCTGCTTTTACAAGCGTAAGAGTAAGTCCAGGAGCACCATGACACCAATGCACAGGACGATCAGATTCACTTCCTTCACTGGAGGGATAATTGCCACTAGGGAAACGATTCTTAATCATGTAACGTAGTGTACCCTTGACATCTTCCACCTCATCTGGCTTCAGTTCCATGTCCATCAAAACATCCATAATTCCTGCAAGTCCATGGGCAGCACCCCAGTATTTCTTCCCATGCCATTCATACATCAGAGGACATCTTCCCTTGTGGGTAAATTGTCTACCAGCTGTAATAACGTCATCCACAACTGATCTCTATAAAAGTTATAAACCCATTTTCATGGCAAGTCGACATGATTTTGCAAAATAAATAGCAGAGGAAGAATGACATGAAGCACATGTGCCTTACCATGTGGGTAGAAGATATTGCGTCTTTACCAATATGCTTGTTTAAGAATGAACAAGCCCATAAGTAACCAGCTCTGCCATACAATAGCTCGTAGGGCAAATCACGAGGCAGCCTGATCTGCTCTCAAAGCAAAGGCACAAATATGAAAAGCGGTTAAACAACTGGATTCCATGTATAAATTGGAAGTATTATAAGGGTCAGAAATAAATACAACAAAATACCTCATTGAATTGTCTTAAGTAATAGTTAAGCAGTCTTTCATCACCAGTATGCTTAGCTATGACAGCACCAAGTGCACAAACACCGGCACGCCCACAGATGAATGTCACACAGCTGCAACTCATACTCAAACATTAGTTAATTAAACTAAAATCAACTTATTTCCGATATTGGACTGAAGCTGCAACTGCTTGCGTTTTTGCAAATACTACTTTAAAACTCTGGTTCAAGTAATTCCCATAATTTAAATATAAGGCATGAATACAAGTGGAAATTTCACAAGCTACCTAATCCAAACAATTCCAAGCCACATTATGGTGCTTCAATCCAACCAATCAGAGCAATCTTTAACAATTAACACCCCAAATTTATTTCTCCGAAGTTCTGCTTGAGCACTTTAAACTAACCCTTTAAATCAAAATAATTTCGGCAAATCAAAAATTTGAAACAACCTTGACCAATCCCATTCATAATGGCCAAAGTCAAAATAGCCACTGATGCATAACAAGCGTGTGTATGAGAGAGAGTACCCAGAGTTTATTGAAGCAGAATCACAAGCCTTAACAATCTCTGAGCACAAGTTAAGATCATTCCCGTTCTTGGTTACTTGGTAGGCTTTAAAAACCAGGTATGCTGTCCCAAGAGCCCCCGTGTACAGAGTATAGTCCTTCACACGCTTTCTACTGAACCCCCATGTCTCCCTCACCACCTGAAGAAAACAAAGAACAAACACTTGACGGACATTTCTCGTACCTAAAAATTCCAAATACCAAATTCAACGCAATATCACCAACGTAAAAAAGTCACTAACTTGAACATACCCAAAATCAAAGAACGCCAATTGAATTCCAAAAATCCATAGACCCCAGAAAAACCAAAAAAACAAAAAATCACTGGGTGATGGCATTAAAAAAAAATCCCAAATTATAGGAAACTAAAAATGAAGGGGCTGGCGTTTTGAATACCGATTCTTTCAAGTCGAATGCTGCTTTATGGAATTTTGCTGAGAGTGTTTGGTAAGGAAGAGAAAGGAGGGTCGTAAGCGAGTCTCTTGCTGTTTCGGATGCAGTTTCCTCAACTGTTGTCTCTGCCACGAAGCGTGGCATCTCGTTGCGAAAGAAGCGATCAGCCATCTCGCTGCCAGCAACTGGAGTGCTCTCGTGGTGAAGCCGCCGTGGAATGTGATGCGCTCCAGCCAAGGCACCGAACAACACGTTAGAGTAGACTAGTGAATGTACTTGAAGTTGAATATTTAAAAATAAAAATAAAAAATATTTTTCTATTCCCACGGAAATGAACAATATACATTTTTATATTATTATTATTTTTCTTGTCACCAAAATCATGTATTTGATTATTACATGAACTATCAAAAGGAAAACCTCGTAGTTTATTTACATTTAGGTTTTTATTTTGGTACTAGCTGTCACTTAGAATTGAATTAAATATATAAAAATATATATTAATATACCAAAATATGGTTTTAAAAACATTTAATATTAATTTATTTATTTATCTTATACGTCATCTTTATACTTTTTGAAAAATTTGTTATTAATAGTTACAATTAATTTTTTAAGTGTGTTTTTCCATAAGTGTGTTGCATGGAGGCCGATTAACTAGGGTAATCTTCACTTTATATATTTCTATCATCACATCATGTCATCATCTTTGATTCTGAAATCTATACCATTGTGATCAATTATTGAAGATACTTTTGGAGACTTATAACCTGTGAGGATGAAATGATAAAGGACTCCAAAGACTCAGTCTATGAACAGTGAAATTCCAATACTACCATAAAATTGTTCAGAATAAAATAAATTGAAGAAAACCCTGAATAGAGATAACCAACCCTGTACGCCATATAGAAAAAATAAGTTGCAGTGGAGGCTCAAAGCCTTCAGAAAATAAACATTATTAAAGGCATAGGAGAAATTTTTGAATAATGAGACAATTCGTGTTAGAATTTTTTCTACATATGGGCTTCTATTGATTGGTTCATTTATTTAAAAAAAAATTGATTAAATGATAATTTGATATTTTTTGATAGTCATCTAATGAATTAAAAATCACTTATTATTAGATTTCAGACCTTGGGCCCAATACGTTAGTGTGCTGAATAAGTATAAGGTTCGGTTACTTAAGTCCATGACGGTAGAATTAAGATAACCTTTCATAAAGAGTTTAAGTCCCCTCTCCTCTTTTATGTATATATATGTGTTATTTTACATATATGGCTATCATTTATTGCCCCATCAAATAATATAGTCTAGAGGAGGGAGTAAGGAGAAAAAAAATCTTGATCTTTGAGTGCACAAGTGTGTACAATCTTTATAATGTTTTCTTGAAATGGATTCATCTCAAAATCAAGATGTCTTCAAGAGGTACGCAATTGTTATATATGGATTGATATTCTATTATCATGTACTCATGATACATGATCTAGGGTGTACTAGAATATGTATTTTATCCTATGCTTCAATCATAAATTAATATGTGTAAAATTTTATAAATTATATTATAAATATATATCACTCTTTAAAAAATTGATAACACATGTCTACTATTGAATGAAATATTTATATAGATACACGTCCATCCAAGAATTTTTGGAAGGCACATAGCCATAGTCACAAGCGTCACTAAGCTTTTTTAACTTAGTAAGTTATACTAACCTGTAAGATTATGTCAAGTCATTAAATTATGAGTAATACTAGTCAAATAACTATTCTGCCTGCCGCAAAAGGAAAAGTTAATTCACTACATACTATTAAATCTGTGTTCAATGTGTAGCAATCTTCTCCCACATCCTCTGGCTAGTATTCAGGTGCACCTGTGTAGAGCCTTTCCACATAACTAGTTCTGTGTCATTTTTTCTTTTTCTCATGTACCTATCTGGATAGACTCTGTATTTCAATTCACATTGGGGGCTTAATTAGATTTAACACAAGACAAATGCAGCCATTATGGTAATCTTGCATTCTTTTTTTTATGAATGTTAACATGGCATTAAGCCAAGTCAAAGCTCCTGCATTAACTTAATTTGACAGCACTAACTCCCCCAGTTGGCGCTTGTTCATCCATTAATTCACATTTGGTACGTTACGTCAACGCATATATAATACATAAAAAATTCTAGGGACCTACTTAGTGCGCCTTCATGTATAAAGATAAAGATGGAAATGTGACACACAAGTTTCTGGCTTGAACTATGTACATCAGACACTTAAAGCAACCTGGTCAACAATTTACATGACTCCATGTCTGGAAAAGCACTTCGTTATTTATATATACTGGCTTACTCAAGAAAACGATATCACTGATATGAGAATAAAAATAAAAATAAATTTTTATGGAATGAGTAAGGTAAATTTTTATCCCATAAAAATTTATCTCTATTTTGACGCAGATACCAAACTAACCTAAGGAGAAACTTAACACAGATTCAGAAGGGCACAGCAGGGTGGGGAAGGAGCATGAGTGACATGACATCTGTTACATGAACCACAATTTCTGAAGCTAATGTTGGTCCCATTCCATCCAATTGGATTGACTTCCTACTCGGGGAATGCTGTTGACCCTTGAAAACTTATCAACCTTGAAGTTGGCCCCACACATGGCCCCTTCACTGTCTACCCTAGGCATTGCCTTCAACTTGTGCATTGGATGCTCAAAGCTCATCAGACCTCCTTCACTGTGAAAGATACACCCTGCATTCCAACACCAACATGTCATGGATGATGGATCTTACTTAGATGTATAATATTAGTATCTACTACTTTCCCTCTAATGTATCACTATCAGAGGATTGTGTTTTTGTAAAAAAGCCCATTGAGAAAAGTCATTCCAACCTCTTATTAATGTAATTTGAAAGGTTGGACTAGATAATAAACCAATCGATGGTGTTTGAAATGGTACCTGTTGGAAAGGGAGCAAAGGATTTGGCACAACCCTCTTTTATGACTTCTAGATCATCAGAGATTACCACAGACCCATCAGCTGCAATACCCCAATACAACTTCACTCCACCATCAGAACCCTGCAAACCATGATTAACATCTTTTTGTAGACGATGCACTTGAAAATTAAAAGATGGGCAAAACAAACACACAGTGAGACTGTGTTGCTGTAAGCAAGCAAGATATAGGAAAGTGTTAAAAAGAGCATGGTAGATAGCCAACTTAATTGGCATACCAGGGCTGCAAAGACGCTGCCAACCTTGCTGTCATAGACAACAAAGGCAAATCTGCCATCAAGATCCTTGACAACTTGATCTGCTGGGTATGGACCACGGTCTCGGAGAGTCTTGTAAGCTTCAATCACGAACATGGCTTCGTTGGTGCCCTTTGACAAACCATACTGCTTATTGAGTAAGAACAGATTGTTCAAGCTCCCCAAGAAGATGCAGTATATGTCCTCAAGCCCACAAAACAACCTGCAATTTGTGAGAAGGCAAAATGAGTTTTCTTCACCCACACACAGACATGTATATGCTTGTAGGCAACAGATAAAGAAGAGTAAAAATAACGATGTTTGTTCACCAGAAGGAAAATTACCTTTGATTAGCAGAGAAAGGCTGATCAGGTTGAACATAAGCCAGTACGGCGGCGTGACCAAAGCTCATGGAGCAAGTGTTATGAGGATGATGGGAAAGGAATTCTCTGAGAGTTTCCTCAGGATCCTTAGGCTTCTTGGTGCCACTGTAAGATGCAGGGCTGTTAAGCTCTTCGGGTGGGTGAGCAAAAGCCTTGTGGAAAATGGCCAACATTTTGATTCTTCAGCAATCTCAGGCCTCACCAAGTGGGGGGTACGAAAAAGGAATGACTATAGTTGCCTGGCTAGTGCATCACCAGTTAGCTATTTCAGTTTGGGCAAAGATGAATGTAGGGTTTGTATTGGAGGATCATTGTAAAATCTGTAAGGTAATATAGGCCTCCTAACCCAAAGTGAACAAACGAGGTGTGGGATGGTCAAGGTGGCTGCGTCTTCAAATTGTGGGCGTGGGTCCTAGTGAGACGGATAAGATTCTCAAATTCCAATGTATTCTCCCAATCTTTTTTCTGCTGTTTGTTTCTCGAAACAAAACTTTGTGGCCCCACTTCTCAAAAAAAAAAAACCTTGTGGCCCCACGTGGTGATTGTCATTTCCTCTCCAAATTCCATCTGATTTGAGATTACCGTGGGAGACTGGGAGTAGCTTCCCTTGTTTGGACACCAAAGTCACTCAATTATGTAAGCATTGGCCAACGTAATTACTCTTTCAGCCTTCAACTAGGATTTTTTTTTTGTTGTTTTAGAAAGAAATATCTTCCTCGTTTTTATTTTATGCTTTCTCTTTTAATAGTAGATCTAATGGAACTGCTTGTAATAATAGACCAATATGACCTTTTAATTTAAAATATAATTTATTTTAAATTTTTAAAAGATATATTATTTATTATTTTTAATTTTTTAAAAATTAATTTTATTAATTTAATTTTTTAAAATTTAAAATTTATAATAATTTAATTTTTTTATTAAATAAAATTAATAAAATTAAAAAAAAATAAAAATAATAAAATTTAAAATGAGTTAAAATTTAAAAAATTAAATCAATAAAATTAATTTTTAAAAAATAAAAATTAATAAATAATGTATCTTTTAAAAATTAAAAATAAATTTTACTATTTAATTTAAGATAGAACAAGATAAAACATCCTTGTCCATTTATACGAATGATATTTAGCAATAAAAATGACAAGCTATGTTAAAAGAGTGATAAATTCATAGTTTGCGCTAATAAGTGATGTTTAATCAATTAGTGATGAAAAACAACCAATTCGGATATGGTTTTGGCAAGGTGGCTTTTTGTTAGGCTTATCCAAGGAGATGAGTGTGACCCAAAGTCAGCATAGCCACTGTATTTTTGAACATCCTGTGGGTTCGTAACTCGTCGCTATGATGTGTCGTTAACTTTTCTTCGTCTTTTACGACTTTCAAGATTCCTTCGAGGATTGTCACAGGAAAACTATTTCAGCTTTCTCTTTTACTTTTCTCATGGATGGACACCACACCTCATGATTATTTTGGGTAAGGTCTAATCTATGGCATTCTATGGCGCTATTGGTCACTGTTCCCATGCTTTTCCCAAGGTTATGTATGATCCTTTCAAAAGAAATTTTTTTATTTTTCAATTTACACACAAAGAGACACATGTATTTAACCTCCCACATCATTATATTCCAATCTTAAAAACTGAGACTAGTTAGTCTAGTTGAACTATAATTAAGCTCATTGAAAATATATTTTTTTGTTCTTCCTGCATATATAAAAAAAGTAGTTAATCCAAACAAAGAGAACAAATTATATGGTGACTTAATGATTGACTCTATCTTGTGAAGGATCTTTGCCTTACTAAAATAAAAAATTGGGAATGAAGGATCCAGATTTTCTTTTCAGCCCCTAAGGATTCAAATTGAGTTCAGAAAGAACTAATACTATATAATTATTGGCAATAATTTATTTTTTCTCATTTTAGGAGAAGAAAATATAGGATATTTAGTGAATAATTTAATTATTGATTTTGTATAAAATTTATGTAGGAAAGTTATAACTAGTTCACCCTAATTTTTCGGCATACTAAACTGAAAACAAGAGTTTTTTTTGGGGGGAGGGGGTCATGAAAACAAAAGGAGTTAACATACAAAAGGGAACATTAAAAACCAAAGTGGGTAAATGGGTCGTGGCCTTAAGAAGCGCTATTTTGGGCCTCCGGCCTTCTGAGCTTCCCAATGAGGTCCACCCTAGGCACGCAATGGGCTAGATGTTACCTAGAAAGATCACAACAAGGAAAAGCTGCGGACCAAAGCAGCAAAGCTTAAGATGTTACGGATGGGCCCAAGACTCTGTCTACACAGGTCCAATCCCATAAATTAGGTCCACACTAGAAGGCCCACGATAATCACTGTGATAGTAGCTTCCTATGCAATAAGCAAATTGGCAAAGCCTCTATTGACCCCAAAAAAGAAAAACCAAAGCCCTCTTTGCTATGAATTCTGGAGGAAATGAAGATGCAATTTTGTTACAGATTACTACGATAAAAACATATGCTTCTCTCTTTTGATTATGGCTTAGTGGCTGTAATCTTTTGGCTGAAAATCAAGATCCCTATAAAAATATTTTTTTAAAATATATTGCAATTTAGTTTAAAACAAATTGCATTAAAAAGTAGTTGCATCATTTTTGCAAGATGAATTTTTGTTTACTTATTATGATATCCTAGTAGTAAGGCCTTTTTGAAGGTAATAGTAAAGAAATGTTAAATGAACATTAAGGTACATTAAGATGCGTGCAAAGATGCTTGGGAGAGCAGAGAATTCAGCAGTACTCAACCAGCTAAAGTAACAAAAACTAATCTCCGGTATAACCTCGAGGAGATTAATTAGAGTTAAGAATTGTCTTAAAGTCCATAAAATTTAGGACTTGTTGTTGTTGTTATTATTATTATTATTATTATTATTTGCAATGGTTGAGAATTGAATTCGATTGAAATGGGTCTTAAATTTATCTGGGATCAAAGTTTTGGACTAAGAAAAAGAAAGAAAGTTGATTTTGCATTCATGGTGAAGATAAAGGTGCGAAGACAGCTGCAGAGTATCTTGGCCCATGTCCAGAGTACACTGGTAAAAGGACAAATAGTGGGATTGCTCGCTAGATATTTCTCTTCCACTTAAGCATGAGGAGGAGCTTTCATTACATTAAAAAACAGAGAAAAATGCATACAGACTCACAATCTTGAGTCGATGATCACTGTAAATTACATAATTTTTTTATTAAGTTCTTAAATTTAATAATTTATTATAATAAATCTTTTTATTCTAAAATTTTTTCACGTAACTAGTGCTTGTTTATAAATTTAAATTAATAATTTTAAAATTATTTTTTATTTTTATTTTTATTTATTTTTAAATATAATCTTATTTTTATTGAAATGTTGAAAAATAAAATTTTGAAAATGAAAACTAATTTTAAAATTATTAATTTAATATTAAAGATACATAATAGTTACATGAAAAAGACTGTCACTATCAATTTGACTGAAAATAAATGAAAAGATCTATTATAATAAATTATTAAGTTTAATAATTTAATAAAAAAAATTTATAATTTATGATAATTATTTACAAATCATTCAAAATTAAGGCAATCTAAATATTTTTTTGTCATTAAAAAAAAGTGAGTGCAAGGAGTGGTAGGTTTTAAGTCTTTGGTATAATGTTATTGTGAATGTCCAAAGCGATTAATTATAATTATTAGTGCATCGTGATTTTAAAAATACGAACATAATTTAAATTATGAAGTTATCAATTAAGAAAAGGACTTGGACTTTTACATTCTCGGCCCAAAAAGTAAAAGTTTCTTTCCTTTCTTTTATTAAAAAAAAAAATCTATGCATGTGAGTTCTGCCGCTACAGCTATGCCCGTACGCACCAATCCATAGTCATTATCATGGGATGAGTCCACGTTATCCAATTTGATGTGTATCGTATTCTTACCCCACTTATGTTTAATTGCACGAGCAGTACTGAATGCTGATCACAATTATTGGGCATGTTTCTTCAGATCTGCCCATACACACTTGTCAACAAAAATCACTTCAAAGGCAGACTATCTATCTGTCACTTCTCTTTCAAAACAAAATAAATAAATTGCAGAATTATGGGAAGAAAAACAATTATTGCACAGTTGTGTAAAAAAGAAAAATGTTAAACTTAAACTGTTAAAAAAAATTGAATAAGGTGAAATTATATTCATGTGATTAAAAAATTATGAATAGTATGTAAAAATTCATTGTATGACTAATATTACTTTTTACATTTTTTTTTATTGTGTCTCTCTCAAACATAATATATAGTTTTTTTTTAATTGTAAAAGTGTATGCATAATATGAGAAACTGAAAGACCAGCTTGTCAAGACTTGAGACTCTCACCGATCTACGAGATACTGGCTAGCTCTTGAACGCGTGACTTATGTTATGATTGTATATTAAATGTATTTAAATTAATTTATTTTATATTAAATAATTTATAATTAAAATTTCATTTAAAAAAATTTAAAAAATAATCTTTTTCAAACGTGTATTAGATCATAAACAATTTGAGAGGAGACAAAAAGACACACATCACAAATAGTGTTATTTAATATATAGCATATGAATTTTTGTATAAAAGTATCGATTTATAATTTGTAAAAAAAAATTGACATAAATTCAATGACATAGTATGTAAAATTATATTTTCCTAACTTTAGTATACTGTACATTACCCAAAGCGAGATATAATTGATAACATGTAAATAATACTTCTTTTTCTATATACAAATGTATTAAATCAGTGGATAATTAATATTGAGTCCCACCTAAACTTTTTGTATAACATCTACATTATGCACATATCTTATTCATTGCTTTTTTTCTTCTTTATTTTGCAGAGAGATTATTATAATGTATACCATGCGTGGATGAGCATGTGAGAGGGATTCCATGGGATAAATGGCGACAAAGAGGGCTACAGTAGAGGCGTAGATAAGATAAGCCATGGCTCCTTTCATTTTATTTGAGATATATTCAGTTCTGCACCGTCCCTGCACATTAACTTTAACCATTGTCGTTTTGTTTATTTATTTATTTTATTTGATTCGTTCTCATTTATATATTTGTCTTGGAAGGACCTTACTATAGGACCTGCAGGCCCTTAGATCAGTCAAAGAGACGTGGTTGGATCAAACAGCAGAGTCAGAGAACGCCATTGACTCATACAAAGATATCACAATTCCGAGAAATTATTAGGCTTTTTTTTATATATAAATATAGCAATTTTTTTATTTATTTTTTTATTTTTTTAAAAATTATTTATCAAAATATGTTGAAATTTAATAAAGTCCTAAGCTAAAACAACTTTTGATCTATACTAAATAAATTTTTATTCTAAATTAATTGAAAAGTTACCGTGAGTTAGGATAATTTCATAACTAGTTTTTAAAAAAAATTGACAATTCAATTGGAAAGTAATCCACACTGGATTGTCAATTTTTTTTTTACAACTAATTAAGAAATTATCATAATATATGACAACTTTCTAATTAGTTTTTTTAAAAAAATTATTTTATACAAGCAAAAATTATTTTAGTATATTTTAATAAATAATCTCAAAAAGATAAATATCAATAAATAAAAATTTATTACATATTTTTTTATAAACATTATAGAAGATTATACTTTATTTGTTTATGTTTTGACGAACATATTTTTAATTAAAAAACATATGTATTAAAATAAAATAATTAAGTTTATTTAAAAAATATATTTTTAATTATTTAATACTTAAAAATTAAAATTTAAATTAATAGAGTCACGGAGCAACTAATAATTTTTCACACAATCCCTTTCAACTTTCCCATCATCTTCACCTCCTCCTTCCGGCTTGCTATCATTTCGTGTTGCTGTGGACTTATCTGTCGCATGTGAAATGTACGGAGCATGACAGCTCATAATGCAGTTGCACCACCGCTCCCTTCAGAATCAACCATGTGCGGTTTTGTTGACCTTTTTTCCAATTCTTGTTTGCACTTTCACTTTTCACAAGTAAGGACACCAAGTCTCCAAGAGTTTGATGGTGTCTCTGATCTCATCTATTACTTTACTAGCTGTGAGATCAAGTGCTCGTCGTTTGTGAAACACTAGACAACTTTTCTTTCATCAGTACTACTTTAATTGTGTCCTATTTTGCTGCAGCTAGTTATGAGTACAAGTTCAAAATCAGAATAAAGCTCAATCTGGCTCCAGTGAGTGTTTTCGTTTGGTTGCATGCATAATTAATATTGTAATTTTGTCAAATTGTATGTGGAGAAAGTTTCAACTTTTTCATTCTACAGATATAGATATAGAAATACCAGAAATATTTTCACAGTTGTTCAGTTTGTGTACGTCTACAGAAAGGTATTTTACATTTGAGTTTTGCAATCAAATAAATTAAGTGAAATTTTCTTTTTGAACGTAATTTTATTGTCAATGAATAGTTCCAAGATTTTATTTTTGGTAAAGAATCTATACATGTCACGTTACTGCTCCTCACAAATTTAATTTTTTAGAATTAAGAGTCTGTTTCTTCCATCATCTTCGGCATAACATTTTCATCCATTAAATGCAGATCTTGAAAGGCAGTATAATTAATTAATATTGAGTGCCCGCAGCTTGCTCATGCCTTGTCACCACACGTGACAGATCATAAATAAACGAGGATTCAAAAAGTTAGTCAGTAACGTGAACCGTGTCTTGGGTGTCGTTGGTTAATGCATCATAGATCAACCTAGGACAAATTCAGTGTTCTTCCTTGACCTCAATTAATCATCCCTCGTTAATTAATTCCAGAGCAATTTCTTTTTTAACTATAAAATAAATAGCGTACCATGTGATTCATTACTATCACACACCACTCAATGATTGTTTTGCTGTTCTGGGGCAGTGATTTGTAAAAACTACTAATACACAAACATTTGATTCACATGAGAAAAGGGCCAAAACTATGACTCACGTATTAATATACGCATATCTAATATTAATATATAACACGAAATGAAATATTCTTTGCGTGTGAACGGAAATTAAATATTGTTATGGTTGGATATATTTATAATGAAGTGGCCCTGATCCCTCCCTCGTTTTTGTTCAATTGTTTAAGTGAGATCAGATCAGCAAGATAAGGTAGAGAGACATATATTAATGTTGTTCAAGTTACTTAACAGCATGTGGGAATATTCCTGATTGAAAGGTTATATATATATATTATATATATATATATATATATATATATATAATTTATATGTTGTTTTGCTTTTTTCTTGTTACTTTTTTGACTTTTGTTTGATAAGATCTTGCGATGCATAATTACTGATAGCATATAGCAGTTATGCATCGCAAAGCCTTATCAAACAAAAATCAGATAAGTAATAACAAAAAAGTAAAACAATAAATTGGGACAACTAAAGCAAACTGTGTTTATAATCCATTTATTAATTAATCCCCATAACTATAATTTGGCCCTTTGGACACAAGAAAATATTATTTTTGGCATAAGTGTCTGTTGACTAAATAATTAGTACTTTTAATTATTAATTGGAGTTAAAAAAGTTTAAAAAATGGAAATTTTAATGGAGAATCTTTTTATAGACTAAACTTGTATAAGTTGTGTTGAGTGTTGTGCTTGTGTTAAAGAATATACTTCAATTATTGCAGCCTGAGTTATACTGATATATAGCTTGGTTCACAAAGTTTGTGTCCTACTGCTCTTAACCCAAAAAAAAAAAGTGATAAACAAAACACTTGCACTAACTAACAACGTTGGTAAAGTTATAAACTTTATAATGGACCAAATTAAACTCGATTGGGTTATACTTAGGATGCAATGCATGGAGTTAGAAATTGCTAATTATCAAAATGGAAATATTAAAATTGAAGGCCTTCTTCTTAATCTTGTACTCAGAATCAATTCTGCATTCTTGGGCAAAAGCTAATTGCAGGTGAGTGCCTGAGTGGAATCTGATATTGATATGAATTAATTGACCCAGTCCTCGTTTCTTGCCTAGCTACTAGTCATGCAGTATTTATCTAAGTAATGGATCTACTATGTAATGGCGATCTATGCACTTTACTATATATTTAGTATATAATACATTATCTTATAAAGTGTACTTTATACTTTAAAATTTTAAACGTTTACGTAGTAAAAACACAATTTGTTCTGCAAATTGCAAAAAAAAGTATTGTGAGTGGCAATTAATTAGTTTTTATGGTGGATTACAAACAAACACTATATAACAACTTGTTGGTATAGCTAACCATTTAAATTCATAACATTCTGGCTTTTGTTAGGTATTGAGAGTGTGTATATAACATCAATTATATTATATCAAATAAGAGACCTAACAATGATGTTATATATATATACACACACACACAACAATATATATATACACGCGCGCACACACACACACAACAAACAGTTCACTCCAATCCAGTCACTGTTACTGTTTAATTAGTTAAAAACAAGAGGGTAGTGAGAATTGAGAAGGTGGATAAGATAGGACAATCTTGCTGAGCAACTGGTGATTAATAGCACTAAAAGAGTAATATTAACTCCACCATCATGCACCATTCACCTGTGCCAAACCCCAATAATTATGGGCCCTGCAATGCATGGTAGAACAATATTTCCTTTATTAAAGGTGGATATGTGAGTGTGACATCTAATATTATATATGATTCAGTTGCATATTATAAAGAAAGTACAACATATACATAATTAATTTGAAAAAGAACAATATTATTTTAACATGAACCTTAGCTCAACTTACTTTTAGATTTTTCTAGAGAAAGTGTTTTTTTCTTTTGGTATCAAGACAGTGTTATTTATTAGAGTTAGATCTATAGTGTATCTTAAAAATCTTAATGTCGATATCCTGCCTATCCTTTTTTTTCTCTATTAATTTTTTTTAAGATAAAAAGTAATTTTAATCACGTAACAAATGCAAATTTGAGTACTAAATTTTTAAGAAAATGCTTTTCCTTTTTCTTGCTTCAATTTTATGTTGTGGTAATAATTGGATTCATGAATTCATAACTCATCCTAATCTGTTCAATATCTAGATCCAATTCAATCTATCTAATTATAATAATATATTTAACATATTTGAATTGATTGAATTAGTTTTAATTAAGTGAATAGATAATGGATTACTCAAAATATTTATTGGATTCAATATATATATATATATATATATATATATATATATATAGAATAAAATATATTTAAACATAAAAAGAGTCTAAATATATTTAAATTTTTATCCATTAAAATAAATTAATTAATGAATTAAATATTATTTATTAAAATAAATCATTGATGGATTAAAAAGTTTTAATAATTTTTAATAAATTTTAAATAGACTATTAGTTTATTTTCTATCTATCAATTAATTAATGCAACTCAAAATACACCAAATCCATTCATTTGCCACCCCCAATTTTATGAAAGTGATTTGAAAAAGGCATGTGGTGTCAAATTTTTTAACACAAATATACCGTTTCAATATTATAATGCCATTTTCGTAAAATAATGAGTTTTAGTATAAGTACTCCATAGTTCTTATATGAATAATGCTACCCCAATGTCATTTTACAAATACAAATTAGTAAAGCGATATTACGAGAGCAAATCAGGTTTATATAAGTAAAGTTTCTTGCAGCCAGAAATGTCTAGTAATAATAACAATCTCATGATGTAATACATAAGTTATTGTATATACTGTTAAAGAAATATAAATATTAACATATGTATTACATAATTCTAGCCCGTGAACTAAGATTAAGTAATGTTATCAACCATTTTTGTAGCCAATGTCAATCAAACTTCGATAGGTTTTAGAGAATTACAAACCTTTATACACAAACATAACATGGGAAAATTATTTAGTGTTATTTAATATATTTAGTGTTATTTAATATATATATATATATAAATTAAACTACACTGTTTATATGAAAGATAATTTTTTCTAATAGATAGCTTTTACTATAAACAGTGTCGTTCGAATTCATAACTAAGAGTAAAGCTATGTGGTTGATGTTGTTAAATATTTGAACTCAAATAGAGCTCTCAGTACAATTTATGTATATATTTATGAATGTAAGGTTGTTTTTTATAATGAATTACTATCAGTACTCTAATTAGATGCGGGGATCAGCTCTTTTTCTCTGTATTTTCTTTTTACTGTATTGATAGATGAGTTATGTTATTAATATACATTTTAATCTATAAGTTGATACAATTGTACATTTAGTAAGTAGTAATTATCTGAATTTTAATAACTCCATTTTTTATAATTTAAACGGATCCATGACACCCACAGTTTTGTAAAATTATTATTCCAGCCTTGTGTAACAGTCTAGTAATATACTAATATTATTCATTATAGTTTTATTTGTTTTTGTTGGGAGTTATAGGGTAGGAATTTGTTTTTTCCGTTACCTTAATAAGTTATTAAATATTTATTAATTATTAATTATATTTTATAAATTTTAAATATTTATTATAAAAATTATCAGCTGATAAATATTTAATAACTTATTTAAAATATTAATACATTACAATATTAACATACCATAAAGCAGACACAACAGAATGTTTATTGAGGTTTTAAAAAAATATTTCTAAAATTAATTTTTATATGAGAATAAAGTGTGAAAATATCTGACAAAAATCAGTCTCTGAAATCATTTTTATACGAAGATATTTTTTAAAATGTTATGTCATACACACAAAATTAATATTCTCTTATTAAAAAAATTTAAGAATAAAAAAAAAATTCTCAATACCAAACCCCCTAATATTTCTACTTCATTAAGGTACAGGAGGTACAGCATTTGGGGTTACGGATGTTAAGGCAGTCGCCAGTAGAGGACAATCATAAACGGGTCCCTCGCATACCGTGCCACGTGCTAGAGACCCTACCGCTACGTGGGGTGCCCTTATAGAATCGCCTTACGACCTTTTTCCATGGCATAATGCCAAAATTATTAATAATATCATATAAATAATATTTTATATTCTATGTACATTTTTTTATATTTTTTAATATTGTCTAAATAGTTTATAAGTTTTTGTTTTCTAAATTTCACGTAATTTTCAAAGATTAAAAATTATTTTGTTTAATGAATATTATAAACGATTTATTAATATATTCTTTTTTTAAAATAATATAATATTCAGTAGCTAGCATCATTTTCTTGCAGAGAACATCGAGAAGAAAAAAAAATTCAAAAAACGTGTTCTTTGGGACACACTGAGAGATATTGATGTTGAAATCCATGAATTATGCATAACCCCTTAAGGTCAAGTCACAACAATTAGGTTTATGAAATTACTTGTCCAATTAGAATTTATTGACAAGTGTTTTGTCTTTCCGCTTTCAGTGATTATTCGTATCTGCATGTCACTGCAGAGTGCAAAATCAGATTCATGAGATCGTATTGTAGTGTCAAGTTATAGTGTTTACCGCTGAGAATGATATCAAATATATCTTAGTTTTTTCAGGTGTATATATATATATATATATATATATATATATATATGTATGTATATATATATATATATATATATATGTATGTGTGTCTGTATTAATAATGTTATATAACAAGAAAAAAATAGTAAAATTTATATATATATATATATGTATGTATGTGTGTCTGTATTAGTAATGTTATATAATAAGAAAAAAATAGTTAAATTTGTTTATAAAATTTAATTAAATTTAGGTACGATTGTTAAATAAAATAAAATAATAAAAATTATTTAATTATTTAAATTTTATAAATATATCAAATTTATTTGGTCAAAAATATTTAACAAATTGATTATATACCTTTTTTTAAGTTTTATTTCTGTGCAGCAATAGTTAGAATGTGTAGTGGTGGCTAATGAGCCTGCCACATCCACTCACCTCTTCCAATAGAAGTTGAATTTGCTTGCGGTAAAAGTGAAAAGCGAAAACGAAAAGAATAAATTAACAACGCATTAAGACAAAATCTAAACGGATTAGAAGAGATCTACGATGTTCATTTGACAATAATGCACCGTGGCCATTTACATATATTTATATAAAAGGTTTTAATTAGGTGCTTTTTGTCAAACCATGTCCCACTAGAAAATGATGGAAGTAGAAGATAAAGGAAGAATCAAAGAGGGAAAAAAAAGGTCAAACACATGCCCAATTGATTAAAGTGCCTACCACACCGACTCTCCTAATTAAGCAGTGAAGCATTCATATCCACACGATAATGACAACAAAATCAGAACTGGTTATTTTAACATGCTGAGTTGTAGTTTGATGGCTGGTGCATGTATATGATTATAATCTGATTAAAACAACCACTGTAGTTTTGCTTTTACCCCTAATTGTACTTAATTAGTCCTATTTCACAGACAAATTAAGCAATCAGTGGCATATAGTTTATCCCCCCTTTAGTAGTGCTTGTAGTTGTAGCCCATTTGTGCAACAAATTAAAGACATGTAATACACTATTAATAAAATCCTCTCTTCCTCCTATCTAACTTTTTTTTTTTATTACATCTTAGATATGTGGTTTACTATATGACACGTCTTCTTGATCCCAAAAAAAAATTCATATTGATATTAATTAGCCACCATACAAATGTGTGTGTGTGTGTTCTTTTTTATTAATAAGTTACGGGAAAGGGTTAGTTTTTAATATCAAGTGTGTTTCTAAAAGAGTTAAAAAATTATATAAGGGAAAGGTTTTAGACATCGTTTCATCCATGATGGACCCGTTTTTTTTTTCCACAAGAATATAGCTTTGCTTATTTAGTACATAAAATGGTCGTAAAATAGTTAAATAAAAAAACTCTAAGTTTTATATATAAATTTCATGGAAAACGAATAAAAGGAGACCTGTGAAAAGATATGCGTGGGTCTAATTGTATAACAAAATTTAATGGACATAGTTAAAGAAACAATTAAATTAAAGGGGATCTGAGATGGAATGGTAAAAGAGTCCCAGACATATCAGCAACTAAAAGAAGATTCAAGAAGATGGCCCTGCTTGGCCAGGCTGTCAGCACAGAAATTTCCTTGTCTATAAGTGCGATGCCATTGGACCTCCCCCTAATTGTTCAAACCCCTGCAGAATTGGAAATAACCATGGTTGTTAGAATGGGACGATTTTATACGATTTGGCAAGAGATTAGTATTATACAGTGAATCATAAATAGTTTTGAACTGTACATGTATGTATTGAATTGTGCCATTCCGTACTAATAACACAATTCATATGATTATGCAATTTAATTTTTTTTATTACCAATTCTCATCAAATAATTTTAAAAAAATAGAGACTTAAATTACTAAATAAAAAGATTTAAAAAGTAATTTCATTGCTCTGTTTGGTTACTAAATATAAAATTTACATCGCATACCAATCACTCGTCTTATTCTGTTTAATTCTTCTAAGCTTCAGGTATTCATATAGTCACTCTTTTCATTCTTCTGGTTTTGAGTGTCCAACATAATCATTTTATATGGCTTTTAAGACTAAACAAAAAGAAAGGAAGATGTTACTTATGAAACTTACTTATGACTTATAATAGTATTATTGGATTATTAGATTTTATTATTTCTTCAATGATATGTGATATTGGATTATTGGATTAAGACTTTTGAGTATTTTGTTTATGTTTTACATGTTAAATCATATATATTTAAGTTTTTTTATTAGTGTGTTTATAAATCGTTCGATACATTATAATTTATTATTCAAAAATTAAATAAATGATTCTCAGTAAATTCAATGATTTGGCAATTATGAAAATAACTATAGGAATTGTAATGAGAAATTATGAATCACAGCTTACATGATAGAATAATGCTATGCAATTATAATTGTGCAAAACTTTATACATGATTGTTAATAATCTTAGTAGCTTAATTCCTATTGGTCATGAGTACCAAGTGTGTGTTCGTTTTCTCTTGATTCAAGTTTAAATTTAATCATGATTAACTGTTAATGTATGATTTTTTGTATATTATCATTTAATTATATATTTTATAGTATTTAATTTTTTAAATAATTATTATTTTAATCAAATTCTTTTAATAATTTAAAAACTCATTATTATATGATAATGTAATAACTTTTTATAAATGATAATATATCCAAATTAAACTCTTAAAATTTATGATCATCTTTATACGTCTTATGAATTTATTTCATTAAAAACACTTATATAATCTTTTTTATATGAATATTTATATAATCTTAAATAATTGTAGTTGTAAAAGTTATATAAATAACATTATTTTAAAAGATTCTTTATATGTGCTTCTCTTTTTTTTTTTTTTTAACGATTCCTGAGTTTTGTAACCGTCTAACGAATTTATGAAAATCTTACCTCTCACAATCTCTAACAAATTCAAACTCAAAGACAGTGAAATGTTAAAATTTTAGATTAGATTATTTTTTAAAATATTTTTTATTTAATTTTATTTGATGAAAATATAGGTTCAAAAACTTGTGATGTTTTCTCTATAATATAAGAAAAAATCTTCCGAGCAAAAGCCCTCAAAAGGGTTTAACAAATTATTTACTTCGCCATCCCTTTACTTTGCCATGCCAAGACATTCCTTTGGTAAGATATACGCTTTTTTGTGAAATTTTTATGCAAACGTGAGTTTACATATACATTTAAATTAATATTTGACATTTATAATTAATTTTATATATATATATATATATAACATGAATAATAAAATTTTATATATATCTATTATTAATTTAAATATTTATATCATGTTAGATTCAAATTTTAACAAGTTCTATGGAAAAAACCTGAGTACTCCGTTTTAGAGAGCAGAGATTCCTTTGTCAAGGGCCTTTTTCTGTTCAAAATTTGACACCCATTTCTGATGCAGGCATCCAGAAGAGCAATGTGCATTCTTTATAATAAAAGAAATAGAGTAAAGGAGGATATATAGGCAAGGTTGTAGCCTGGTAGGTATCTATTATTATAAGTTTGAAAATCAAACAGGCACACCTTGGTGGACACAAAGCCATGTCACCAACCCATATAAAAATGACTGAATGATTTTTATCAGAATGACTGAACTTAAGTATCTACAATTGTTTTTGTTGTAAACTAAATATATATCTATTGGGTATGTGGGCCTCTAATGTTGTCTAGCTAGAAGAAGAACGTATCATTCTGGTTAATATATATGAAAACTATTATATTTGATTATATGGGCATGCCAAATTTTGCCAAATCCATTATGTTGGTACTATTGACACTTTCCTCTATACCAATGAAACCAAAATGCGATCTGTAAAAGTTTTGAGTTTCTAAAATTTATTTTATTATAGGTCCATCTATTAAATACATATTAAAGAAAGACTGAAAATTACTCAAGGTGAACAAATTATATGTTTTTTTTTAAAGAGCCAATCTCAATTAGTTTACCTGATTAATTTTTTACTCATAATAATTACATAAATTAATTATATTCAAATTCTGAGATCTCTAATTAATGTGCAATCTTTAATCTAATTATAAATCTTCATTAAAATTAGTGATTTATAAGAGAATTTTTTTTCATCCTAAACTTAAATGTTTTTCTTCAAAGCACGTGACACTTTAAACCTTAATTATTACAAGAAGTGAATATGTTCATAATTGGTAGGAAGAAAAAGAAAAATTCTCATACTACCAGAGAGAAAAAAGAAAAATTCTCAAGTTCCTTCGGGCAAGTGTGCTTTTTTTTTTTTTTGTTTTTTTTTTTTTTAATTTGAAACGGCGAGGGTGCTTTGAATACGGACACTTTTGGCATATAAGCTTCAGCGGATGCAGTTGTGCCCCAGGTCCATTTTCTTTCTTGCTCATCCACTAAACTCCAAATCAGAGCTCCACTTTTCACCAAATGATAAGACCAACACTTTATTTTACGATCTGTTCTGAAACCTTCCTTTGTATTACTTACAGGTCTACTTGCCCCAAAAAGTGGCATATATTACTATATATTAAACCCATAAATTCGTAGTCTAAATGAACATAATAATTTATGCTATTATTAGGAAGCTTGTAGCCTAAACAACCAAAAAGTTGTTGGCCAGTTGGATTTCCTATTTGGTATCCTTTTTCCCCTTTTCTTAAAAGTCTGTATATATATAATTAACTAAAGAATATTTTTTTCACCGAAGAATTAAAGAGATATTTCATATTTTTATTAAAGAATCATGTTACCACTTATTCAAGGTACAATTTTTTATATAATTTTAATCGAAGTTTGAAAAAATAGAATATATATATATATATATATATATATATATATAATATTTATATATATATATATTAAAAAAATATTTATATATATGATAAGTGGAGAAAGAGGCTGCAAACCCTCATATTACATTAAAAAAAAAAAAGAATGAAGAATCCATGTGCACTGCATTTAACAGTTCAACTTCGATGTACTTATCTTTTTAACACATGAAATTGAGTTTATTTTATTTTTAAATTTTTTTAACAAGAAATTTAGAAGAAGAATAAGTTGCTCCCTAAAATAAAACAAATATATTATGTACAAAAAAAAACACATAGATTATCAACAAATAGAAAACTCACAATGTTTTGTATTAATAAATTCAATTCCATCAATTAAGTCAATTATCTATATCTATATCTCTACTATTATAAATAGGTTTCTCCTTTTTTATCTTAAATTTTCAGTTTTCAATCATTAATAATAAATTGAATACAAATAAAAACAGAAGTAAAATTATAAATACAAACATTTTTTGGATAATTATATTCTATAGTTATAATTACTTTAAAATACAAATATTTATCTTTTTACTTTTTTAAAAAATTATTTTTATTTAACTAATTAATTTATAATTATAATAAAATTATAATTAATTAATTTATAAAATAATTATATAAGTTAAAAATAAAAAATGAGACAATTAAGAAGCACGACAGTACTACTCAAGACATTAGTAATTATAACTAATTGTTTATTCACATGTAATATACGAGTTTATATATATTTTAAATTACTTAAAAGATTATTTAGACCATTTTTTATTTTTTTCATTAAAGAATTTGAAAGAGTGTGATATGAAAAAAAATTAATTTTATTTAAGTTGTATTATTATTCAATGTTTTAATTTGGAAATCATAAGAGAAAAGTTAAGAAAGTGAAATATTATAATAGTAATTTTATCTAAATTGAGTTAGTGTTTAATGTAATTTATCTAATTACATATATTATACTAATTTCATTAAAATTGAATTAGTATTCAATACACTTTATGTAATAATATTTATTATATTAAAATTAATTTTATTATATGTATACATTAATTATCACTCCTTGTAGATACATGGGTTTATATATGTTTTAAATTATTTAGATGTTCATTTTAAATGAATTTAAATTATTTTCACTAAAAATTATTTCAAATGTTAATGTTTAGTATGCCGTATCTTAAAAAGGAATTTGAATGTCAATCTAATTAAAAATAATAATTTTATTTTGATTGTAGTTGTATTCATGGTAGATAATAACAATTTTATTTGAATAAGGTTATTATCAAATGTTGTTTATATAATAGCACTTATTATTAAGTGTATTTATTTTCAAATTATGAAAGAAAGTTTAACAGTGTAAGATTTGATAATAATAATTTTATTCAAATTAGATTAATGTTTAATGTATCTTACTTAATGGACATATTGTAGGAGAGAGGAATTTGATAAAAGTAATTCTATTTTAATTAAATTAATATTTAATATATTTCATTTAATAGTATTTAACTATTTATAAAGCTCAACTCGATTTTATTATCCATATTTATTCTATATATCTATCTAAAGGAGATTTCTTTCTATAATATCTAATTTTTACTTTTTTAAAAAAATTATTAATAATTAATTAAATATAAATAAAAAGTAAAATAATACTATAAATATAAATATTTTTATAATAACTATATTTTACAATTATAACTATTTTTAAATATAAAGAATTATAATATCAAAATACTAGTACTATTATAAAAAGAATTATCTTTTTTAATATCAAATTTTAGTTTTCTTAAAATTTGTAACTATAACTAATTTTCATTCACATGCAATATACGAGTTTATATATATTTTAAATTACTTAAAAGATTATTTAGACTATTTTTTATTTTTTCATTAAAGAATTTGAAAGAGTGTGATATGAAAAAAAATTAATTTTATTTAAGTTGTATTATTATTCAATGTTTTAATTTGGAAATCATAAGAGAAAAGTTAAGAAAGTGAAATATTATAATAGTAATTTTATCTAAATTGAGTTAGTGTTTAATGTATTTTATCTAATTACATATATTATACTAATTTCATTAAAATTGAATTAGTATTCAATACACTTTATGTAATAATATTTATTATATTAAAATTAATTTTATTATATGTATACATTAATTATCACTCCTGTAGATACATGGGTTTATATATGTTTTAAATTATTTAGATGTTTATTTTAAATGAATTTAAATTATTTTCACTAAAAATTATTTCATATGTTAATGTTTAGTATGTCTATCTTAAAAAGGAATTTGAACGTCAATCTAATTAAAAATAATAATTTTATTTTAATTGTAGTTGTATTCATGGTAGATAATAACAATTTTATTTGAATAAGGTTATTATCAAATGTTGTTCATATAATAGCACTTATTATTAAGTGTATTTATTTTCAAATTATGAAAGAAAGTTTAGCAGTGTCAGATTTGATAATAATAATTGTATTCAAATTAGATTAATATTTAATGTATCTTACTTAATGACATATTGTAGGAGAGAGGAATTTGATAAAAGTAATTCTATTTTAATTAAATTAATATTTAATATATTCCATTTAATAGTATTTAACTATTTATAAAGCTCAACTCGATTTTATTATCCATATTTATTCTATATATCTATCTAAAGGAGATTTCTTTCTATAATATCTAATTTTTACATTTTTTAAAAATTATTAATAATTAATTAAATATAAATAAAAAGTAAAATAAAACTATAAATATAAATATTTTTATAATAACTATATTTTACAATTATAACTATTTTTAAATATAAAGAATTATAATATCAAGATACTAGTACTATTATAAAAAGAATTATCTTTTTTAATATCAAATTTTAGTTTCTTAAAATTTGTAACTATAACTAATTTTCATTCACATGCAATATACGAGTTTATATATATTTTAAATTACTTAAAAGATTATTTAGACTATTTTTTATTTTTTCATTAAAGAATTTGAAGGAGTTTGATATGAAAAAAAATTAATTTTATTTAAGTTGTATTATTAGTCAATGTTTTAATTTGGAAATCATAAGAGAAAAGTTAAGAAAGTAAAATATTATAATAGTAATTTTATCTAAATTGAGTTAGTGTTTAATGTAATTTATCTAATTACATATATTATACTAATTTCATTAAAATTGAATTAGTATTCAATACACTTTATGTAATAACATTTATTATATTAAAATTAATTTTATTATATGTATACATTAATTATCACTCCTGTAGATACATGGAGTTTATATATGTTTTAAATTATTTAGATGTTCATTTTACATGAATTTAAATTATTTTTACTAAAAAATTATTTCATATGTTAACGTTTAGTATGCCTATCTTAAAAAGGAATTTGAAATGTCAATCTAATTAAAAATAATAATTTTATTTTGATTGTAGTTGTATTTCATGGTAGATAATAACAATTTTATTTGAATAAGGTTATTATTAAATGTTGTTTATATAATAGCACTTAGTATTAACTGTATTTATTTTCAAATTATGAAAGAAAGTTTAGCAGTGTAAGATTTGATAATAATAATTTTATTCAAATTAAATTAATATTTAATGTATCTTACTTAATGACATATTGTGCGAGAGAGGAATTTGATAAAAGTAATTCTATTTTAATTAAATTAATATTTAATATATTTCATTTAATAGTATTTAACTATTTATAAAGCCCAACTCGATTTTATTATCCATATTTACTCTATATATCTATCTAAAGGAGATTTCTTTCTATAATATCTAATTTTTACTTTTTTAAAAAATTATTAATAATTAATTAAATATAAATAAAAAGTAAAAATAAAACTATAAATATAAATATTTTTATAATAACTATATTTTATAATTATAACTATTTTTAAATATAAAGAATTATAATATCAAGATACTAGTACTATTATAAAAAGAATTATCTTTTTTAATATCAAATTTTAGTTTCTTAAAATTTGTAACTATAACTAATTTTCATTTATATGCAATATACGAGTTTATATATATTTTAAATTACTTAAAAGATTATTTAGACTATTTTTTATTTTTTTTCATTAAAGAATTTGAAAAGAGTGTGATATGAAAAAAAATTAATTTTGTTTAAGTTGTATTATTATTCAATGTTTTAATTTGGAAATCATAAGAGAAAAGTTAAGAAAGTAAAATATTATAATAGTAATTTTATCTAAATTGAGTTAGTGTTTAATGTAATTTATCTAATTACATATATTATACTAATTTCATTAAAATTGAATTAATATTCAATACACTTTATGTAATAACATTTATTATATTAAAATTAATTTTATTATATGTATACATTAATTATCACTCCTTTAGATACATGGGTTTATATATGTTTTAAATTATTTAGATGTTCATTTTACATGAATTTAAATTATTTTCACTAAAAATTATTTCATATGTTAACGTTTAGTATGCCTATCTTAAAAAGGAATTTGAATGTCAATCTAATTAAAAATAATAATTTTATTTTGATTATAGTTGTATTCATGGTAGATAATAACAATTTTATTTGAATAAGGTTATTATTAAATGTTGTTTATATAATAGCACTTAGTATTAAGTGTATTTATTTTCAAATTATGAAAGAAAGTTTAGCAGTGTAAGATTTGATAATAATAATTTTATTCAAATTAAATTAATGTTTAATGTATCTTACTTAATGACATATTGTGCGGAGAGAGGAATTTGATAAAAGTAATTCTATTTTAATTAAATTAATATTTAATATATTTCATTTAATAGTTATTTAACTATTTATAAAGCTCAACTGGATTTTATTATCCATATTTACTCTATATATCTATCTAAAGGAGATTTCTTTCTATAATATCTAATTTTTACTTTTTTTTTAAAAAATTATTAATAATTAATTAAATATAAATAAAAAGTAAAATAAAACTATAAATATAAATATTTTATAATAATATATTTTTACAATTATAACTTTTTGAAATATAAAGAATTATAATATCAAGATACTAGTACTATTATAAAAAAAATTATCTTTTTTAATATCAAATTTTTGTTTCTTAAAATTCATTAATAATTAATTGTATATAAATAAAAAATAAAATTATAAATATAGATTTTTTTATACATTAAAAAATTTTTCTCTTTAATTTCAAATTTTTTATTTTTAAAAAATGTTAATAATTAATTAAATATAAATAAAAAATAAATTTATAAAAACGAATAATTTTTTCATAGTTACATTTTACGATAACAATTGCTTTCAAAACTTATATCAAATAAAAATAATTATTTTTAAATAAAAAAAATTATCTTTATTTTATATATTTAATTATAATTAATTTTAAATATATTTTACTTTATTTACAATTTTTTATTTAAATAATTAGTTTATAATTATAATAATTTAATTTATAAAATAATTATATAAAAATAAAAAATAAAAATTACAAGTCGTAACTCTCAAAATGCTAGTATGTAATTTAAATAGATTGTCGCTTAAAATTTTTATTTTATCTTTGAAAATACCAACTACAAATAATCAATAAAAAGAATTTTAATAAAGTTAAGATGCCGAATGAAAAGTGGACCCTACAACTTTCTGGTTCCTTTGTACCGTACCCCTCGCTGGCGTTTGCAATCGCTTACCGCGTCGTCATAAATAGTACGCCGTGCCCGACACAACAACAACGCCACACACACCAGCCGTCGTCGCCGCCACCACCACCGTCTCAAAGCGCCACCGAATTCACTTTCCTCAAAAGCTTCCATTCTTTGCATGGCAGTGAGCTTTCTGGCACATGAGTTATCCGACCTCTGCCTTGGGAAGCCGGCGTTGAGGTCGCTCTCTGCATCAGCCACCGTCGCCGACGCCTTGGCCGCCCTGAAGAGCTGCGACGACAACTTCATCAGCGTCTGGGACTGCGACCACTCGGCCGGAATCGAAAACGACGGCGTGGGGTGCCGATGCGTTGGCAAATTGTGCATGGTGGATGTCGTTTGCTACCTGTGCAAGGAGGAGAGTCTCTTGTCTCCCTCGGCTGCTCTGAAGGCACCCATCTCTGCAATTCTGCCTGAGATTCCAGGGCTCGTGGTGCATCTGGAACCATCTTCTAGGTACTTTACATTTACTGCAATTTTGAAGTAAACAACCACTCTCCCTCTCCCTCTCCCTCTCCCTCTCTCTGTCTCTCTCTTTGTTTCTCTGTCTAGATATAATTTGTTTTGTTAATTATATCAGGGTATTTGTTTGTTTTTTCGGTTTGTATAATGGCAAGGTTGAAATTTGAAATGCATGAGTTTTTCTTTTTTTCGATTTTTTCCCTTTTTGTTAATTGTAACTAAAGTGTTGAATTAGCTGCTGAATCTGAAATTTGCTTTAGAATAAATAATTATTGGAATTTTGGAGTGTTCAGTTCACGCTTCCCCTGAATCAAGAGGCTAATTATCAATAAGTTTCAAACTGAAACTTGAAATTCTGTTTCTGCCTTTGTTTCACATAGCCCAGATTACAAATTAACCCACCCTGTTTTTTTGATGTTTCAGCTTAGTGGAAGCCATTGATCTCATACTCCAAGGAGCACAGAATCTTGTGGTGCCAATATTACCAACCAAAAGAAGTGGCATTTCGAAGAGAAAACAACATCAGAAACTATCAACAAGCAGCAGCCACAATGGTAGCGAGTTCTGCTGGTTAACCCAGGAGGATGTGATCCGGTTCCTGCTAGGCTCTATTGGCCTCTTCTCTCCACTCCCTGCTCTCTCCATAGACACTCTTGGGATTATCAGCTCAGATGTACTTGCCATTGACTACTACTCCGCTGCTTCTTCTGCAGTGGGAGCCATCTCGCACTCCCTCACCACACAAACTTCTGTTGCTATTGTTGACAGTGATGGGTCTTTCATTGGTGAGATCTCACCCTTCACCCTTGCTTGTTGTGATGAGACTGTTGCTGCTGCTATCACCACCTTATGTGCAGGGGACTTGATGGCCTACATTGATTGTGGTGGCCCCCCGGAGGACCTTGTAAGAGTGGTGAAGGCAAGGTTGAAGGAGAAAAATTTGGAGAAAATGCTAAAGGAGTTTACAATTTTGTCGTCTTTGATCACTGACATATCAGCTTCATCTTCATCGGATGAGGAGTCAGCATTGTCCCCAAGAAGGACATTGCCAAGGTCGGGAAGGTACACGAGGTCATTCAGCTACTCAGCCAGGATGGTGAGGAGGGCAGAGGCTATGGTGTGTCATCCCAAGAGCTCCCTGGTTGCAGTGATGATTCAGGCAATTGCTCACAGAGTGAACTACTTGTGGGTTGTTGAGGATGATTGTAGCTTAGTTGGTATTGTTACATTTTCTAACATGTTGAAGGTGTTCAGAGAACATTTAGAAACTATTTAGATGACTAGGGTACTGTGGAAAAGTTTTGGGTTGGATGCTCATAGAGAAGCAACATGAACGAAAAGTCTGTGGTCTATGAACATGGACGTTCTGTTCTGAATGTTGGGTTGTGGCTAGTGATGCTTGATTTTTGCTTTGCTTTATTTCAGTTCAGTGTGCTTCCTTTCTTACAAAATTTCCCTTCATGCGTTTCTTTGTCAAGCGGGAGTTTGTCTCGTCTCAGTTTTCTCAGAACTTAAAATGTTCCCATCTCTACAACAGTTTCCTTTATGGTAAATAAAACCAAATGAGATTGATGCATAGTCTGAAAGCAACCAGATTTGAGCACCAATTTGGCTTCAGACCTCCAGGGGTTAAGGTTTCAAGCACATGGTTTATTTGCAGCAGTTTATTTGGCAACTACAATTTCTCTTATTTTCTGAAGATACTTATAAATCATGTGCATGTTGAAGCCATTAAATAAGGGATTAAATCATTCGTCTTTTGTCCATGGCATGCCCATTTAGTTGAACTCTGCCTACAATAGAAGGAAAGAGAGATTCTGTAATAGAAATTTTACAGGAAGGCTCATTGGTTCATTGTGTCATGAGAGAGTACTTTTTTTCTCTTATAATGTTGGCACCTTTTCTAAAGAAGATAATTAAGCAAATTGAGAAAGCTAGATCATCTTCCAAGTTAAAATAAGTCTAATTTGATTTCAAGACATTCATGAATTGAAAGAAACTGTTGAAGAATTCAGTTTCCATCAGTGGTGGACCTAAGTAACAGATAATTTCATAGTCTATGTTCTCATACAAAATTGTACACCATTTTTGAATTAGATCTGGATAGTTGAACCCCCACCCCATTATTGCCAGTGAAGTACTTCATTGAATTTTACAATATCTGGCTGAATCTCGCCTTAGATGAAGTTTTAAATCACTGCCAACATTTTTTGACAACCAATGTAACTATTCATAGAAAGTAAAGAAAATGAGGAACACGTTTTCCCTGGGTCGTAGTCTGTACGGTACTGAATGTGTTTGATACAGGTGTGTTTAGATATGCATTCACACTATTCAAATAAGTTTTTTAAGGTTGAAATGAGCTTTTATTTATTTTGATATTTATATTATTTTTCAAATGTAATCATAACTTTAAATGTATGTTTGATTTAAAGTTATTTTTTTTTAATTTTACATTTAACATAATTTTTTTTACTGAACATAAATTATTTTAGTCAAATCTATTTTTAAAATAAAATCAAGTTCATAAAATATAATCCTTCTTTGTACACTTTCAGAATCACGTTGCATATTCGCTTCTCCTTGATGACGTATAACTCAGCCAAACATGCTTGCCCACGAGAGAACTTGACCTTAACTCCCATTGTTATACTGGGACTACGACTGCTATGTTTGTATCCATCGTGTAATAGAATTTTTACCTAACTCAAAATTTACCACGTAATTGTAATATTGTGAAACTATTTTCAAGTGGTATGAATTGAGGAATTAAGATTCATTCATAGAATTACATAGCAAATGTCCAATTTTATTTATATTTCTAAACTCACTTTCATTAAAAACTATGCAGTTATCTTATACTCTTTAATTTGTTAATATAACTATTACTTTAAAAGTTCAAAATCACAATATAATTATATAATTATTAAAATTCAATTAAATTATATTATGGAATCAATATATTATTAGAACTTTCATTTGCAAAAATTTTATTTAGACAATATATCAAAATTTAACGAAATTTAATGAATAGTTTAAATTATAAAATCTATTAAATTACAATGGGCTTTAATTAAATAAATACAAATGATACACTTCTGAATATACAACCATTAGTGTTCATATCATTGAACATTATACTCAAGATGAAATCACTATTATCACATCAAACTTTCTTAAATTGATAAAATTATACTAAATACTAACACAATTTAAATAAAACTTTATTATGATATTCCACTCATTTAAATTCTTTTTTAAGACTAAATATAAAAAAATTCTAATAAAAATATTTTTAGTAAAAATAAATTAAAGTTATTTTAAATAATCAATTTAAATATATATAGATCTGTATATTGCACGAGAATAATAACTAATACATTTATATTTTATTTCATATAAAACAATAACTACAACTAATATGCATAGTTTACTCTTAATAACAACACAAACGAAACCTGAAAGGAAATTAAATCCAACAAAACTGTGAGTCAACTTAGAGTATTATTATCACAGTTCATTATTCATTCTGACTCACAGTATTCATTAACAAAAAGAAGCACAAAACAAGAGTTTCAGGGGTTTCTGAGCAATATAAAATCTCACCCAAAGGTCTAACGTATTGGAAAAAAAATGACAATGTGGCGTGTTAAATTTCTTTTACTATAATACAATATAAAACAGTGAATTTTAACAGTAGTCATCAGATTAGAAAAATCAGGTGACTCATACCAGTACCGCATGATAACCTCCTCAAAAGAAGTGTTTGCTTGTGGAGTGTCAGATGCTTTCTAAAATTGGATCTACATCTTCAGATGTATCTTTTATGAAAATCTCAGTAGGTTCAAGGCATCCTCTTAATGTGTCATGACCAAGTTGAGCTCTTTCATTGTCTCCAAAGCCAAATATCTGTCCTCGGTTAGTGATTACCACAGTGTGGTACAAGCCAGTGCTAATTTGAGAAACATGGCGAGCTCTTAACGTATCTAAGATTCGAGGTTTCAAGACTTTATCAGATACCCTTCTATCCAGAAATCCGAGGCTACCAAACCCCATGGACCCAAAGCCATAGACTGAACCAGAATCAACTAGAACAAAAGTTTTCCTCTTTCTTGCACAGACCTACAAGTAACAATAAGCACTTGACTATGAATGTGATAGGAATAAGCACTCCCACAATTAATGGATGGAAAAGATTACAGTTTCAGAAAACCTAATTGCAAAGCATAAATTTTCTTATTGTAAACCATTTGATATCAACACAGATTGACAAAATTTATGGATATAATACCTGAACAGCCAAGTGACTCTTGAGACTAGTCAAGATCTCTGGAGTTGTCTTCTCAATCTCATCTCCATGGCCTAAAGCACCACAGTATCCCTTACCCCAGGTATATACCTGGACCATCAATAACAGAAACTTAGAGCAATTCTGACAAGCACTTCAATTATCCAAACCAAGTATAACAAATAAATTGAAATTTTATCTTGTCCAATGAAACTCACAAATCCATTTGAATCAAGTGCCACTGCATGCTCATCCCCAGCAGAAACACTGACAACATGAATACCTTTCCTTCTAAATGTCTGTATAGTTCGTGGCTGAAACTCATCATGTTGCTCACCATGGCCGAAGACAGAAATTAGCACCAGATCCAAAGGAGTATACTGCTCCATTTTCCATTACAGCTAAGATATAGCTTGGTCCAGCAGCAATCTGAACAACGGAACCAACATTACCAAGGACTTCAATAATTTTGGGGGTTGGTCTGTCCTGAGTGTCACCATGACCAAGTTGGCCATGCGTGTTGGTCCCACATGTATAAACATGACCTTGTCTGGTGAGGAAGACTGTGAAGTTAAGCCCTGCTGCAACCTGAGAGACATTCTAGTACTTCAATATTTTTAAGGGGGAAGGGGACCTTAGCAAAACGACCTCATGGAACAAGAAAAAAAATTGAGATTGAAGGGACAGGTAAAGGAAGCAGAGACATTATCCTAACAATTTGGCTTGTCCTTTCGTGGACATTCAATAAATTGGGCTAGAAAACAGTGCTTATTGCAGCATACTAGTGGAACATCTTATGCCTATTTGCATGGACAGCCGTTGGAACTCATCACAAGATTGCCATTATATAACTTGAAACAAGACATAATTTCTCAAAATATATAGCAATCCACTCTTATCAAAGAGATAAGAACCACCTTAAATAACTTGGTAATAGATTAATAATCTTGATAAACTAAAACTACAAAATGCTTTACTTCAGACTTCATGGAAAGACTTGATAACCAATCTTGAAATATATCAGATTAAGATCAAAACATATCACAAGGCAGAAGAGTTTATGAATATTAGAAACAAAGTAGCTTTGGGATAAGGAATTCATTCCTTAGACAAAATTGAGATTAGTCATACAATGAGATTGATATTAACATATAATAGGCTACCAACCATTAACTTTCAATTCAGTTAGCAATTATCATCTATAAATACTATTATGATGATGATTTGCCTTTTACCTGCTTGCAAGGAATGCCCTTCAGGGATTCAACAAGTCGTGGCCTGAAAATTGGTCGGATTGTATCTCTATGCCCACAGCAAGAAGATGAATTATCTCCGCATGTGAATACCTGCATCAGTCAAAGGTGAAGTCTCTTGTTTATGATGGAAACTAGTATTAATCATTTTACAATATGGAACCATTCCTTTCAGTGCCAGGAACACAAAACAACAATGGATCTGAGCCTATCAATATGGAACATGCAGAAAAATCTATAGACCTAGCAGCAGCATATATAGAGATATTTGGGAATAAAAAAAATTTTGCAGCTAAGTTGAACCATCAAAGCAACACAGTTATTCATGAATATTCATAGAACTGAAGTTGCAATCGCATTAATTTTGTGCAAGTGTTCTGTCAGAAATGAGTGTGAGTATTGCTTACATCAGTTCCAAATTATTTGCATTATCTCTTCAAACTTTGGACATACAACTGAGCACCAGATGAAGAAAACATCATAATTGATGGACAAACATTACAAAATATTTTACTATGATGTTGCTCATATTTAAGAGATAGCAGAAATTGTATAGCCACCTGCCGATATGCTTTTTTTTTCAATACTTTTGGCTACATTTCAATGTCAAATCTGCTCCTGTTACAGGAACAAGATCTTCCAAAGTGCAGGGTGCACTTTAGATAGTAAAGTACAAAGTGGATCAGAGTTGAAAAGATCAATGATGTAGATTTTTGTGAAGTACAAGTAACCTGATAGTAATCCATGAATGTGAAAACTAACTCCCTTGTTTAGCTTATCAATGGTTATCCATTTGCACTTTACTTCGTAAAGTTTTAGAGGAGCCAAATCCCCAGTTACATATCTGATTCTTTGCATTATTAAGACTAAATAGATGTGTCACATTCTGGGAGCAGTGATTTTAATAAAGACTTTACATGCAGCCCAATCATTATTTACTGGTAATAGAAGGATTGCAATTTTATCCCAATTTCTAACATTTTTTCAGAAAGTTTAAATTCAAGCATTTAACAATTCCTGCAAAAAGAAAGTCCAAAAACAAGTTTGGATGGATAGTTAAATTAAGAGACTTCCACCTGTACTTCCTTATAACCCAATTAATGTAATGACTAAAAAACTCTTCCTGGCATTCCTTAAGCAACTATAAGCAGTAATCTAAGATGGTTGATCTCATTCCACTAATGGAGTAAAAGATACACAAAGACTTGGAACTTTAGCAAGTCTCTCTGCAATTCAATTCTGGCATGGTCTCACTTCACCCACTTTAACACTCCCTAATCTTTAGATAACAAGGAATCTATTAAAGAACATAAGCCAAAAAGGAGGGAAGATAGATGACAGAAAGAACAACTGATATGCACCCACCAGTATCTAAGGTGTATTTTAGGAAGAGGTATAGAGGAAGCAGGGGATTGGGACACCAATGTAACATGCAAAAGAATGTGACCTCAGATAACTAATTGTACACGTGAGTTCGGGGGGAATTGGAGGGAACTGTACTCGGTTAGTTAAAGGTAGGAAAATTGTGAATGGACTTGGGAGGGAGAGGTTCAGGCACTCTCGAATTTGCCTGAGGATTATCTTTCTGTTTTCTGTTTATAATTTCCCTTATTCAGTCCCCACTGTTCTGATATCTCTCTGATATCAGATCAGAAGTGGAGATACACCAGTATTTGATCTCCATTTTGTTGAGTTTCTGGTCCAGTTCTAACAACAACATTGAGACCAGAATCCGTACCAATAGCACTTCAAAGTCTATCCTGCATCTATCACATGATTTGGTGCCCCCCTTCTTCTGGCCTATATCCCAGTCCCCAGAAAAGAAGAAAAAAAAAACTTCTTTCTTTTCTCTCAAGAAGCTTATTTACCTAAACCTCATATATTCGTTTTCTTTTTGGTCAAATTTAGGGGGAACTTTTGCACAGAGTTGAGAAAAGAAATACTTAATTGTTTGTCCAAAGTTGAACTCATGCTAGTGTCTACAATGTGTACTTCAAAACACCACAAAGTAAAATACATCTAAAAGCTCTCCTAGTGACCCTGGAGGCAGAATATATTTAATTGTACCAACCACAATGTAAAACATTCTCAGCTACTGGTGTCTTTAGTCTGCTAGTACCAAATGCCACGGAACAAACTCATTAATACAAGGAACAAGCAATGGAATATCATGGCACGAGAGTGGGCTGCAATTTAATCAGGACAGTGGGGGCAGTAGGTATCAACCTCTGGAACACTTACTTAAGATGCTATGATATTATGTCAAGAAACCAATTATTTCCGTAAGCTTAAGATGTTAAGTGCAAGCCCAAGAATGATTTTATTTATATCTCAAACATTCTTAAGGCTGCTGCATCAGTCAAGACCACAACCACACCAAGGTAAATTTTATGTTCCACACTACTTTCTGAAACCAGACAAATAGCTAATGACTTGCAAATGAGTCATAACTAATTGAATAAATATTAAGCCAACGAACCTCTCCAGATTGCATAACAAAAGCTGCATGATTATAGGAGGCTGAAACATGAACCACGCGTGCCAAAGGTGGGAAATCAATCCGTGTAAATGCTACACACTGTGTTGTTTCAGGCCCTTGACCAAGTACACCACACAAACCAGAACCACAAGAGTACACAGAGGAACTGCTGATCAGAAAGGTGTGATACTTTCCAGTTGTAATTTGCATCTGCCAATGAAATGTTTTTTATCATTATTTACAGTTCCACAACTTTTCTTTAAAAAGGACAGTGTGTAGATTACAAGAAATGCAAGAAAAAATTTAATAATATTTTCCAAATTATAGATTTGTTTTTAAAAAATCATTATTTTGTTTTTTCATTGCTATGAAACATCAGTGCTAGTAGGATAAGGCTTGGTTACTGGTTGTTGTCAATGCTATGAAACGTATTTTTACAACATTTAAAACTCCAACTTCATTCCCTTTTCTTTTTTGCCGTTCTAATTATTTTACAAATGCATTAATATATCACTTATTACAGTAGCGACATTGAAAGAGAAAGAGAAACAGATGGTGCTAAATCATGCAATATAAATTGTTCTGTTCAAACAACTTGAGGTTGAAAAGCAAAAAGAAATCCCACCCTTCAGAAAATGGAAACTCTTAATTCACGTAGGAAAATTAAAAAATAATAATAACTTTTGTTTTTTCAAAAGCAAATAAAAGTTATTCTTTTTTTTTTGGGTAAAAAATAATAGTTATTCTTTGATATAATGAAATAGTACATTGCCTGATGATGTCTCGACCATCTCAGAGGATTGCTCCACAGACTGCAAGAACCTCAAAACTCGCTTCCAATTTCCACCACATCGATCATATAACTCCCTCTGAGAATTCAAACCCATCCTAGAATAGATAAGATGGGAGGTACACAATTGAAATGCAGCAAAGTCCACCAACGACCGAAACTTGAAAGGGTACAAAGCCATGACTCCCACCAAAATTTTTAGAAGTCAACTCTAAACAAGCAAGGTTTGCAGCACTGAGCCTGCCGGAGCACAGAATTTCTAAAATCAAATGTGACGGCAATTCCTCAATGGAAACAGGCCTATAACGATCTCCCATCCTTAGCAGTTTCTCTCTCTTTCTTTTTTAATCCCACCAAAGAAAACTAAATGTGATTCAAACAACCTGCAGAGAAATTCAGTGACAGCAACCAGCAACTGCCCTCTAGAACAAAGTATCAAATTTTGAGACGAAATCTCAGACAATTGAAGCAACATATGAAGAACGCATCGGAGGGAAGAAAAATATGGGAAATTGAGTACGAGAATGGAGCTCTAGATGGATAATTAGTGGGTGATGATTGAAGCAGTGATTGGAAATAAAACATCAGAAGAGAACTAATCACACCCCCCACAATCACCGTGAAATCGGGAAAAAAAAGGCGGACCTTCACCTGCAAATTGATAAGACTCCCATCAAAAAAACATCGAATTCCACAACTACAAATTAGATTAAATCAAACACTGATCTGATGGAGAAAATGTAATAGAAACTGAGTGCGTTGCTAAAGAAAAGAAAAGAAAACAAAAGGTGGGTCTATGAGATCAGAAAATGGTAGCCTGAATTGAATCAAGTAGCTAAAGGAAGGCAAGTGAGCAAGTAATGAAGCCGTACCAAGGAGAAAAGGCGAAAGGAACTAGCTTTTCGGTGCCGCTCCCTTCCAAGCTGATCTTTTTTTATTATTATTGAATTTACCTAATTTGATGTTTGCAGCAAGAGACGAGAGCGGGATAGAATAGCGTAGAGACGAATCGAGGTAGTGATTGATTTGGTGGGTATCTAATTTCCAGAACGGAAGCACAAAAAGTTAGGGTTTTGCCAGGTCTAGGGCTGTTGTGTGGGACTTCCTAGCTTTTTTTTCTCTCTCTCTGTGTAAAGAAGGAGCTTTTGAATCTTTCTGTGTAGAGTGAAGTAGTCGAGCATTAGGAGATGGAACAGAGAAAAAAGGAGAGGAGAAGGAATCTGAGAGCGTGGATTTTCATGGCTTCTGGAAGCATTAAAGAAAAGAAAACAAGAGTGTGGGTTGTGGGTTACCTGTACCTGGTAGATTCCCTCTCTGTTTTCTGTGTTTTTGTCGTCGATCTTGTTCACACGCGGCGATCTCTTGCATCGCCACGTTAGCATATGCTGCGTCACTGCCCATTTGGTTGGAGGGATTCTTGTGTTAGCGAGAAATTGTACGTGAATATTATAAGATGTTTTTAGATTAGAATTTATAAATTTAAGTTTAATTTTGATTAAAAATAAATTTGAGTAAAATGATTTATATTTAATAAAAAATTTTATTTAAATTAAAAATTAAAAATAATTATTTTAGATTAAATAAATTTTTAAAATTAAAATTAAATTTAAAAAATAATATAAAGGTCAAAATAAAAAAATAAAAAATAAATAAAAATTTATTTAAACTTTTAAAAGTTAGTTTATGTGATATAAATTTTTTAAAATTTGTATTTTATAAAAAGGATGATATCATTATTATTTTTAATAAAAAAAATTAAATTTATATGACAGTTTAAATTAATTAAATTTTATAAAAATATTCTTAATATAAAAAAAAATAAGTGACATAAGTGCTTAACTGATAAAATTGCTGCGACAATTGAAAAATTTTAGCTCTTAATTGACAAAATCTATACGTCAGTTAAAATTTAACTTCCTAATGAATTTAGGCAAGGACAATTTGCCTTGTATGTCGAAATTTAAGTTAAAACTCAAAAGAATCTTCGTGAGAGGTTGACCAGGACTAAGAAATCAGTTTTTGGTGCTTTCTTGTATAGACCAGTCTTAATGAATTAGTAAAAAAAAAAAAAGTTAGGATTTTAATCTATGGCATTACCCCTAATCATAAATCCCTTATTTTTATGTATCATTAAACCAAACCATTTGGGATTAAGACGAAAGATATTACGAGTAGCTTTCTTTCTATATTTAGGCCACTAATGTATGCAGCATTACTCCTGATATATTTGCTCAAGGTTTGTGTTAGTACTTTGATTAGAGATGGAGAAAAATCATCTCATGAAGAATCAAGTTTTTTACATGGTATATGCTCATTGACATATTTAGGAAACTTTGTCCATATAGTTATTATATTCAAATTTTGAAACCAAATCAAAGAGAAATCTTCGCAGGAAAGAACCAAATCAAGGAAAATCTGAAAGTCATAACTTTTAAGTGCTTGTCCGGTACTACCTTAACAATTCATCATCCACATTCTCCACAGTCCATTCTTTTTTTTTTAATTTTTTTATTTGTAAAGTAGAATGAAAACAGTTCTCATACAATTCTAATTTTCACAAAGCATATAGGAAAGATGATTCAAATATTTAAAGGGGGATGTCAACATTCAAAGGGGACAAAAATTAAAAAAGAAAGTAATCCAAAACCAAACAGAGTCACATGTCCAATCATGCATTGGGCATAATGATAAATAAATGTAAGAACGATAAAGGCGGCATCACTCTTTTCTTAATTTAATAGGCACAGCTCAAAGCTTCAAATTGTCCATATGCTACCAGCTAGATACTCCCTACCTTACATCTACGTTAAAACTTGGTTAGATGACTTAGCAAGGAAGCATACTTGGCAGGACATTATGCCAGTCAGAACTATAAATTCGAATCTCGAACCTTCCAGATTTCCAACTCAATGATATGATAAATAGAAAAACTTTGATTGAAAAAGTGTTAGTGCATTGGAAAAGTTTGATTCTTTAGCAAATATCAAAGAGAAAAGCTGGCCACCGAAAATAGATTTTGAACTTACACTAACACACCTCTTTGTTCTTAAACTTCTTAATTTTACATTATTTTCATTATAAGATTTATTTTTAAGTGTATATAAAATTTTATCAATATTTTTTTATGTATATTTAATGTATAATTTAAATATGTATACACATATTAAACAATATACACTCTGTTTTTTTATTCTTGACCGGATGTAACTTGGTTTGGAGTTATGAAACTGTCCATTTCCACAAAGTGTTCTCTAGCAGAATTGGGATTTCCAGTTTACTTATCACTGAATCACATCTTTAGGAATAAATATGCACATTTTTATAATTAAATCTTCTCTGTTAAAAGAAGTTCTGCATAACTCAAAAAGGAGAGGGAATAAATTCTCACACGGCTACATCTTCAGAGTAGCCAACAACTGATGCAATGAATTTCAGCATAAGGTGATATTCTAGACTTCTTTTTTTTTTTTTTTTATAAACGTGATATTCTAGACTTTGAACATTATGAAGCTGGCACACGTTTCACTTGCTTTATTGGAGGTTGACTTGAATATTATTCTTGTTCCGGAGAATGTGTGACGGTATCTGTATTATCATAAAACTGATGAAAATGTTAGATTTTAGAGAAATAAAATGGCACACTATCACGCATATTAATGAATAATTAAAAATCACGCGGAGACAAGGATCCTGTACCTTATCATCATCACTATGATTACATCGTTCTCGTTAAAATTGTTGCATTTGTATATTGTCCACTCTGTCTTTCCACAATAAATATTTCTCAATATACATCTTCAATGATTGTTAATCCTGAATCTGATGCTGGACATGTCGAGATTTCATTTGTGAGTCTTATATGAAGACGATGTTACACTAACACAAGCAATAATCGATACTGTTTTTATGTTTCACTTCAACCCTTCAGACTCGGCTATATTTTTTCCTATGAATACAAGATAGATATACTTTTATACTGAATTTTTGCTGTCCATGTGTAAGTTGGAACCTTCAAATCTTCTAATTCAATAAATTGAATACAAGAAATTACCAAAAAAATAGAAAAAAATATATATTGAACCCAAGTTAACGCATTGGTTGAAAAGGCATGGTCCATAAACATTTACCAAACAAAAAAGATCTCTATACATATCTAGAACTATAAGTGTACGATTGTGATAGAGGAAATAAAAATGAGAATAAATTTTTCATGAATGAATTTTATATATAATTTTCTATACAAAACTCGTCTATGAAAATTTTGTCCCCATACCAAACATATACTAAGTGAAATCCAAGGGAATAAGTTCTCCGCAGGGCTGCTACTGTGCGACATAACTCACCAGCAAGTCATTGTTCAACAGAGTACACGCATCTAAGTTGATCCCAGAAAAAGATGCGGAAACTGGATATTAGGCTTAAATTTATTTGGTCTGCTCAGCTGTTACACCTTGAATTTCAGAATCAGGTGATATTCTAAATTTGAGAACCTTATGAAGCTGGCACACAGGCTTCACTTGCTTCGTTGGAGGTTGACTTGAATCAATTATTCTTGTTCCGGAGAAAAGGTTTACTTCAGATGGTCCCGTCTCTTCATGAACCACAGGGGCATCTGCACCAAGGGCTGCTTTATCACACAACTTACATTGAGAGCAGTTCTTATTAAGTGGGAAGCAAATGATTTCATAAAAGGATGTCTTGTACCATAATATGAATATCTTAACTGAACTTTAAAAGGGATCATTAATTCATTATCAAGTGATTAGAGCTTTGCTACTCTTCTGGCAACACATCTAGTTTACTAATTTATTTGGCAGCTAGAAAAAAAAATTGATATGATACAGAGGATGTTCCTCATAGGCTGAAACTTCTGCTAGTTTAATAGCAGCATGGGTATACTAGTATACTAAATCCTTCCAAAATAGAGCAAATAGTACATAGGATTACCGGATGCCAGATGCAGCATCATGACAGGTATTACTAAATATGCCAACAGATAGAGTGGCTGTGAAAATTTAATTAGCTGCATCGTTGAATTGAGCAAATTCTTTACTAGGATAAATACTAACACCACTCTTCTAGTAAAGAACAATGATTCTTCATTCTTAATGAAGACAGGAATCCGGACATGGTAAATTTGTCAGTTAAATGTGGAAGAATCAGCTTTTGGAAATCAGTCCTCTTAGATGGAAACAAGTATAAAATCATTGACCTTTTAACAACCAAAAGCCCGGAGTATCCTGACAATATAATCTTAACTTCCAAGGCCTAACTCCCTTCTTCACGAATATTCAGCACACAAGAAATGTAAACTCACCTTGTTCTGTGAAGGCAATACACGTGCCAATTGTCTCCTCATATTCCCCAATCTGTATTTGTAATAGACAACAATGAACCATGACAATCCTTAAAATGGTCATCATCCATTCAGAGAAGGGGAAAAACACACAAAAAAGTAATTGAAACCATAAAGTTAAAATTCACTGTAGTGATTACATAAGTTCAGACCTTAATCAAATAGTTTAAACAAAAAAGAACCAACATGGATAGAAATAACTTTTACCTTGCTGGAATTTCTAGCTGAAAGGACAACATTATAAATACTCTCCCACATATAGCATTAAAGGCACATAAATCTAAACAAATGGACAGATTTCATGACTACCTCTAAATAGCATCATCAGATTCACACGAGAGCATCAAAATATTCATTAGCCTAAAGATTACCAATTATCAAAATAATTTTTTTCTGGATAAAAAAGAATTTGTTAAGAGAAAGGAAGTACAAAAAAAGATGATGAGAAAAGCTCCTTAAACAACCAAGAAAGAAAACAGAACCAAGGAAAAATAAACGAGCTCAAAAAACCTATTATTTTGTAATTCAGTGAGATAACACCCCTTTCCCCTGGGTCACCTAAATAAACATGTGCAGACACCCATACAGAAGCCAAGGAAACGTCTCTACCCCACAAAGATGGGACGCAAGATACTTTTGATAAACAACTCTTGCATCAAGCTCCATAGAAACAATAAAACCAGCTAAAACAGCACAATGCCAAAGAATTTTGTGCTCTTCCTGCCAAAGCCTCCGACATGAATAGCAAAAAAGAAATTTTCATTGCCCCACAAAAATGTCACAAATTCCAAACTGCCAAGGAACTTTGCAATGCAAAAGAGGTACTGTGTATCCAAACTCCGAAAACACATAACACAAACATCAGGAATTATAACTTGTGAGGTCTCCAAGTCAGCAATGGATAAATTTGTATTGATCTTATTAAGTACCACAGTCCAAACAAAGGTTTTCACCTTAGAGGTAGCCTTAACCTTCCAAAAGAACTTACATATTGAAAAGTTTGAACAGTTTGATTTTGCATCAAGAATTAGAAAAAAAAAAAAATTAACAAGTATAAGAACCAGAAGGGTCTAAGGACTATAAGCTTTTGTCCAACAATGCAGTGCAACAAAAGGAATCAAGAGTTCAAGACTGCCCGATATCAAAGTGTTATGACCAATTGCAAGGTATGGGACTTGAGTCCTGTTAGAGAAGATGAGAAGAGAATTAAGAATAGGAATAACTAACACACTCCTGTTAGTCTCCCTGTCTCTATATTTATATGAAAAGATAAAGATAAGTACAAGGAAAATAGGCCCAACCCAATAATACAAAATAATAATAAATAATAGTCCAACCCTTCTTCTTTTGCAAGTCCCATATCGGAAGTATGGGATTCTAATGTAGGATTTATATGGCCTTGGGCTCTCTCACCTCAATAGCTAGTTTTTGGGGTGTGGCTCTCCCAAGGTTCGTATCAATTGGTATCAAAGCCTTCCTCACCATGTCTCTCAGTTGCAAACGAGCAACACGGGTGGTGACGCCAACATTGCAATGGACTAGTCAAAAGGGCTGGTGCACAGCCAGCCTGCGTGGGTGCCTAGGCTGCAGAGTACGGTGGAATGTTATGACCCAATTGCAAAGTATGGGATTTGAGTCCCACATCGGAAGTATAGGATTCTAATGTAGGAGTTTATTTTTTTTATATAGCCTTGGGCTCTCCCACCTCAATAGCTAACTTTTGGGGTGTGGTTCTCCCAAGGTTCGTATCACAAAGCAAGTCAGCTTTTGTCCTAATGTTTGTATTATGTGTTCCATTCTCTGATTCTGAGACTAGCAGCCACTTATTTTTACACTTTCCAGCAGTTATATATTTTCACTGCAGAACTTTTGGCATTTTTGGTGAATAGTGGATTTCCCCAAGTTTGAAGCGATTTCTCATATGTCAATTTAAAGGTTTTGGGAGGTGTAAAGAAGGTAAAGTCTAAGGTAGTGTACAATGTGCAGTCCCTATGGCAGGAGAGGAATGCCAAAATCTTCAAGGATCAAGGACAATTTTTTGCTGCTACCTTATTTATGGGATAAAGTGGTCTTCTAGCTTCTATACGGTGGTCAGCTAATGGCTATTTTAGAGGGGTTTCTACATTGAATATAAAGAGAGCGGAGCTATGCTCACTTGATGTGTTTTTTCTTGTTTACAATGGTTGGAAAATAGTCATTCATAAAATTTTAATACTCGTATATTTTGAGTAAAAAATGAAGAGACTGATATTAAGGCCACAACGGACAAGTAATACGTGGTACAAGCTACAATATCCAGCAGAAATTAACCTACTATCACCAACTCAAAGACATGTAAAAAATTGATTTATGTTATATTATATTTTCAGGTGCAGGAGAAGACAACATTTCACTCTTATGAAAAAATGAGTGCACTGAATTTCTGAGAAAAAGAAAGAAAAACAGAGCACATGCATTAATGTGCGTACATGTATTCGTACATAGACATCAAAATAAAATAAAAATCTAACAGGTCAAGGAATTTTAAAGCAGCTAACTTACCAGCTTCAATTTGTCATCAATGATCAATACTGGGTTTAATGTATCAAGGCCCTATAATTAACAGTAAATAATATAAGCATACTTTAGGATCTAATGAATAAAAGAAAAAAGGTAACAAAAGAAAAGAAAGCACCCCATGATGAGGATTAGAATCCAGTGCTTATCTAGCAGATTACTTAATGGAATTGAATTTCTAGAAGTTCTGAAAAGAAATATCACCATTTAAAAATACACTGTTCAATTACTGCAGAAGGCAAACACATTTAGAAAGCTTAAAACAGTGTATGCTGTATGGTAATATAATATTTGAATCAAGATAAATAATTTTGTTTACCAAAGAAAAGAATAATGGTCTAGTCATTAAAATTTTACAAAGCTGTTGAAGTTGATAAACATTAAGTAAAAAATATCAAGAAACTATGTGTTGCAGATTGACAACTTACAGTTAGAACATACTTTGCATTTGGTGGAATGTCAAGTAGACTAGAAACTTCATCCAAATCAAGCAAAACATATTCATCTTGATCCTCATAATCATGCGGTGTTACATTTGCCTCCATATTCCTGTGCATAGATTGGAAGTAAAAAAATGAAAGTCCATATTTAGAATAAAATGATGGAGGAAAATTTATGAAGATGATTAAATACAAAAAGAATGACTAAAACAAGCAAATGTATGACAATAAAAAAACAAAAAAGAAAGGCTTTTTATTGGGTGAGGCAGGAGGAGAAGGGGGAACCATTCTGATGTACTGGGGAGAAAAGACAAAAAGTTAAGTGTTGCTACATTGAAATGCATTCCAAAGCAATAAGGAAAAAGTTGCTTTATAGTTTATACAACAAACGAAAACGAAAGAGAAATGTCGTGGTCCTCACAGCAAAATTTCAACTTGGCTCAAGCTACTATAGCAAGAGTTGAGATTTTAGCTTTGAATCAACCTGTCAAGTGCTGAAGTGAAAGGCTCAAGAAGGTTGCCACTTTGGGATTGTAAGCTAATTTAGATGCAAAAATCACATTAGATTACAAAACAAAAACAAAAAAAAACAAAAAACAAAAAAGAAAAAACAAAAAAGAACAGAATTGAAGGTAGTTCAGAGTAGGTTCAAATCAACTACAGATGCACGGTGTATCAAGACAACTCAAAACCCATTCCAGAATTTCAGCATCCTCGAGAGCAAAGGAAGAGGCGAGAGTGTCATACCTTCAGGTTGATATCAGAATGAATCAGCCGCAACACGGTGTTCTTGCAGCGTTCCTTGAACAACCAGACACTGCAAATCAACGGCAACGGAGGCCGGAGTTTTGACGGTGATGACGAACGCCACCAGTGCCGCTGCCCTCTGTGGTCAGGATAATGCTGTCGAGGGTTTTTCTCTAAATATTAGTTTTATATTTATTTATTTAGATTTTATATAAGAGAAAAACTAGGTACAGCCAGCAGAGACCAGACCAGACTCCCAAGCCCGAGAGAGAAACAGATACTAACCGTCTGTTTAGATTAATGGAAAAAGGGGCGGAGAGAAAAGGAATGGAAAATGTACTCTTCCCTTGTTTGGAGAAGAGAAAACAGAGAAGAGAGAAAAAATCAGGGGCGATGGGATTGGGAGGGGGAAGTGCGGAAGGGAGCGTGCGTTGGGGATGGGGAATTAAGGAGATTTTTTTGAGGAAATTTACATTAAAATTTTTTTAGATATAGGAAAACTTTTTTCAGGTGAGATTAACACATTTAAAATATCTTAAAATTGAGAACAACCAACCATAATTTTTTTTTTTAATTTTAGCTTACAGTGGTGTAATTTAAGTAAATTAAAATTTTAATAGATGAATTTTATCTATAATAATAAGATAAGAATTCATATTTTAAACCCTAAAAAAAAATCTAAAAATTGAGGCTAGTAATGCACAATTATAAATCTATATATAACATAATTCTTTAATTTTATATCAATTCCAAAACAAGTGACAGAATCAAAGAGAAGACAATGACGCACTTAATGAAAATGAAAATTGAAATAGTAAGCAATATAATTCATACATTTGTTACAAACCTTCAGAATCAAAAACACAAGAAAAAAAATATTCAGAAGAAAAAGACACTAGTGCTCCGGCAATTTGTCCTTCAAATATTTTAGAACAGCTTTTGCTCCTTTATCCAACACAGTCCTCCGAATGCTGAAATAAATAAAGAAAACGGATTAGAATAAGACAAGACATGAGCAGCAAATATGCACATGTACAATATGCTTCGGTCTCACAATTGGGTCGTAAAATCTTACTGGACATCTTTCCTGAGGCTAAATAAATCGCCAAATTGTCATTGCTTATTATTGTTTTTTCCCCCTTCTTTTTTGGCATGTGTTTGTCTATTACAAGTTATAAAACTTATGTTCGTTCCCAAGTCTTATAAACACCCAGCCGTGGCCAAGAATTGCTGCTCTATTCGAGACGGCAAAATCCCATTTATCTGAAAAACGAGACTTCAGAGAAGTAAAAGTTGACTGCCACTCAAACATTTCATTAATCGAGGTTATCAGTTCAATTTGGACACCTAGCTCTCCTCATGTCGTGAAGATATAGCTGATCTTTCTGTTTTGTTTCTGCTTTGTTTGGACACATTCTATCTTTTGCAGGAGTACAGTTGGTCAAATACAATCTCTTTTCAACCTCAGGTACTAGCACAATGTTGAACATACATGAACATAATAAAATTGGTATCGAAGAATGCATTGAGGCTCCATCCACGTCAAGGAGTACAAAGTTGACAATGCTGGAGTTAGATGAAAGGATGGAATCACTTTAAAAATATACTTCTTGGCAATGATTTTTTGTGTTAATCTCTACTCCATTTGAAAAAATTTCAACCCACCAAAGCACAAATACAACAAAGAGGTAAAAACCATGTATAGAATCCAAATGATTGTCTAAGTTTTCCATTTTCAGAAAACACAGGAAAAGGGTGGGGACAGGAAGTAAGTTACCTTCTGAATGGATTCCCATCAAGTCTCAATGCCTGAAGGCTTGGTTCGAGCAAACCCTGATCCAATCAATTTCTTAGAATAATGTAAGGATCAAGTCTTGAAAAACAAGCCATCAGTTTGGCGAACGCAGATGATCAAAATGATGGCATAAGTAGACGGTCAAAATAATTTCACAACGAGCAGGGGAAAAAAAAAAGTAATAGAAGTCACATTTAAAGAACCAAGATCTATTTTTTCTTTTCTTTTCTTTTTTCCGCTAGCATTGTTACATGCCCAGCATTGAGAGGTATAGCACCACCTATTTCTCAAAATCAAAGTTTGTATGGAACACTATAATTGCATACTGATGATCTTGTTATTACCAGTAAAGAAATGAAAATTAAGTCAACAAAATGAACACCGTGCTCCTTTTTGGGGGGAGGGAGGCAGTGTTTGTTTCTCACCAGCTCAGGCGGAAGGGTTGAGACATTGTTATCAGATAGGTCAAGCTCCTTGAGAGAAGTGAGATTTTTGAACCCCTGAAAGCAAGTTCATAGATAAGCAAAGGATAAAAAAAGCTAGAATCATAGCAGAATTTACTATTTTTTTAATAAATCATTGTGTCTATTAGGCAAGTTTTATGAGCTGTGTGTGTGTGTGTGTGTGTGTGTGTGTGTAACTTAGCCCTTAGAGGTCAGGTCAATTACACACATAAATCTGATTCCTAACCACTCATAAATTTAAGCAAGTACAATTAAGAAGATGACATCTTTCCTGCAATCATCAATCTATTGTACACAGAGTCACAGAAATCCAATTTTATGAACATGCAAATTTACAACTACATTGTCTGTCATAGAAAATCACATGACTTGAACAACATTGTGACATGGAGAAACCAAAGAAATTGCCAAGCCATTAATAAAAGATAAGAGAAAAGTTGTGGAATCTTAACTTGAAGTTACTGTCAAATCAATAAAGACAAGAAATATTTTATGAACTTCGATAAGATCTGAATCAAAAAGAGGCATATACACAAGCCTGATCTCTGTTTTCTACCAAAAAAACAAAAACAAAAACGTGTTACCACTGGAATTGATTGAAGGGAATTCTGACTCAAGTCAAGGATCCGGAGTTGATGCAACCTCAATATATCTGACGGGACTTCACTGAGCTGCATTCTTCTGTTATGTTGTGATGTGAAAGTTAAGCACAAGCATCCAAGAAGATAAAGGTATATGAGAGATAAATCTTTGTCTGTGTGTGTGATAGTGTCTCCTCACACAAGCCATAGCTTTCAACTGACCAACCTCAGGTAAAGCTCTTGCAGATTTGGCAAACTGGAAAATGCAGGACCATCTAGTAATGAAGCTGCGTTACCACTTAGATCCAGAATCTGAAGCATAGGCACCACTTCAAAACCATCTGAAGGTATCTATTGTTCAAGTGACAGATAAGGTCAGTCATATCACACTTCTGATTGGAATTTATACCAAAGAATAAAGAAATGGACACAGAAATTTTAATATCACTGCTAGGATTTCCACAAAAAAAATTTCTGTTATATACTGGGCAGAAAATACTTCTGGAAATATTTCATTACATACAGCAGATTATAGCTCCTCCATGTCATTAATAAAAATATCTAACCTCACTAAATTTTAAGAAGTACTAACAACTAGCATTTGGGGCATTAATTAACTGTTCAATTAAGCTGATGACCTCTTTTCTTTTCTGTTTTTTTTTTTGTGGGGAGGGGGGGGGGGGGGGGGGGGGGAGATGGGAGTTTGAGACTCACTGCCATACAGAAAGAGTTATTTGTGACATTGAAAAAGAAAATAGTGATGAAGTTTAGTATCACCACATAAATAAAGACTTCAACTTGTCAATGACGCAGCTGTAAAGGAATTAAAACATATCCTGTCTTTGTTTAATCTATCTTAAGACAAATCTTTAAAGCATGCTAACAGCAATGGCCACCCATGGGAAAGAAATGTAATTATTTTTATGAATTTTATATATGGAAAAACCATATTAACTATCTATAAAGTATTATTTCCTATAATGGTTTTATATACATGTTGATACCATCATTCAATTTTACAAGAAAAAGAACAGAGAGAAGCTCCCAAATCATTAGTCATTACCTGTTTGAGGGGATTGTTGTCCAGCTTCAAACATGAAAGACTTGAAAGTGATTTAAGAATTGAACCTGGCCACTCTTTAATTCTATTCTTAGATAAAATCAATGTCTGTAAAGTGCAAAACATAAAAATGAATTAATAGAACAGTTTCAGATCTGCAGCAGATCAGCATATCTAAGCATGTGTTTGGGAATAGCTTATTTTTAGGAAAAAATAGCTTTTTTTTTTAAAAGCTTTCTCAATAAAATTTTGATTATAAGCTGTTTTAACCATAAAATAAGCTAATCCAAAAACACAATAAGTACTCTTCCTCCAGCCTCAATCCATCAATAAACGATTTATAATTTAATGCTAGACACATACTATCACTAACAGATCAGTAAATTGCTTTGAACACAAATCCTCAAGAAAGAATCACTTAACAAAAAAGTGTTTGCCATACAGGATCTATTTTACTTTATACTAAGAAAATGATGAAAATTCTCACCAAAAAAAAAATGAAAATGATGAAAAAAAAACGCATTTTCCTTTTTCATATTTAGGGGAAATTAAGGGTTATTACCATTATTCTTGTTGTAAAATATCAGTGTAAGCACAAAAACTGGGACAGTTAAAAATGTCAAAGGAAAATGTGTAAACAAAAGATACTATCGTACACAGCGATGCCGATAAATATGATACAAAAAAGAGACAGTGGTTGTCAAAAATCAGAATCAGTTCACATCAATACATATAGCCAAACTAATGCAGTTAGGGCTCCACAATTATGGGGCAAGTAAAATTGAGTACCAACAAGTATAACATAAAATCAAGCAAATAGTTTTGGTTGTTTTCTACGTAAAAGTAATGCATTTCAGAAGCTTTTCATCTCTGTAGGTCTGTGTTCAACTTCCTTTACAGATCACAGGGGAAGGGGTTATTTGTCAGCAAATATATTTCAGACAATAAACAATATAAAACATATATTGATTTAACTGCTAACTTGTATTTTAAAACCAATCTACAGGATCCTCAATTTTACAAGCACGTGTCTCTTTTTGTGCCTTACTGAAGTTTATACCTTCAAATGACCCAAAGCAGATATATCATTACCAGGCAACCAACATGCTGACACAGATTCATGTTAGTGAGTCCACAGATTCATGTTAGTGAGAGACTCACATTAAGATGTTGAAAGTCTCCATCAATAGCAGGAGATCCACAACATTACTTCAGTTCAGTTTAATTGTGTTAACTTATAACACCATCTTACAGGAACTATAACCAAAAGATAAAGTTTAACCTGGAGGGAAACACAAGAAGAAAGTTCAACTGGCAGCTCCTGGATGGAGTTTCTGGAAAGATCAAGTTTTATGATCTCCCCTGATTCCCATACTTCTGATGGAATAGCACTCAACCCCAGCCCTTCCATAGAAAGTTCCTGAATACAATTTAAAGACAGAATTGTAATTGGTGAGGAAATGAATTCCAGGCTAAATAAATTGAACAGGAAAGAGAAACACAATATAGAACAAAAGTGTCTGGTGTGATTAATAGTAATGAGTATCAAACTCAAGTAAGTTATGATATTAAGCTCAAACAGATAATTGTGCTACGACATTGCTCTATCAAAGGTAAAAGAGTTTGCTTGTTTGTGATTATGCAACTCAGAACATGATAATATCATTAATGAACCCATTGTCAAACTCACTGTATAATCAACTTGGATGTTAAAGCAATGTTTAATACATAATAAACATACTCAATTTTTTTTATTTTGTCTATTATAAGCATTATGCCGTGTGCCCGACCATGGCAGTTGATCTTGCACCACAATATTAAATATCATCTAGTCTCTATTTGCAGAAGAATATGCACAGAAGATTCTATGGAAAGAATGTGTAATTACACGCAACTAGTATTATAATGTATGCAGTTATACATACCAACTTTCTGATCCCCATGACAACTAATGCACATAGGGCTAGTGAGTAGTGACACGCTGACGCTATACACAGTTAATGATCAAAAAGACATATATACTTTCTATGGAATGAATATTTTCCTTTTCAAAAGATGCAATACCTTTGAAGTGATAGACAATCGGGTAGCCATTGCAATGACGTCCTCTTTTGTTGTGGTTATAGCTTCAGAATCTACGGATGAATTTTAAAATATTATATCTAGAAAAAGGTAAGATTCAAGTTTAAATTATATACACCTAACATAGTAACATACCTTCACCTTCAGAAAGCCTACTTTGGAGATATTTCAGTAATGCCGGTGTAGGTCCAGAGACTAAGGAGCTGGGGAGAAAAAAATTAATCAGAGAAAAAACTGATAAATACAAATATTGACATAGAAAGGTCCAAACCATGCACTGTACCTTCGAAGAGTCCGCAAAGGATTTCCCGTAAGCAGAAGTTTCCTCAAGGTAGTCATCTTGCCTAAACAAGATAAAATACGAAGGTATTTATTTCTTCATTAATGTTAAATTATTTTCATATTACTTTTTAACAGCTTCATCACATAAATAACATCGCATTGTAAGGAAGTTGAGATGTGGTATGGTCCACTGACTAAATGTTTCGGGATAATAAATTGTTTGACTTAGTGTCAGACTCTTTCAGATAACACTATCTATTGACTAGATGAAATTGCTGGAGAGATTAGCCTAAGACACTCATAAAAATGATGAGGATGAAGAATGAACAACTCTCTTGACAACTGCATGAATCCCAGGTAACAAATTCCTTTGTCTTTGGTTGAAAATGCGACTTATTCAATGAAAAAGGTTTCTTGATATAAGATGTCACAACACCCATGAAGAGAATTGTGTCAACTGTGAAGGACAAATCATGCCAAGACCAAAATGCTAGCACCCAAAATTATTGCTAATTGAGAACTCTTCTATCAGAGAGAAAATTGCATTGTCCTAAGTCTTAACAATTCTGATCAATTATCAGTGTCTTTACAATTCTTTTAGCTACTGGAATTAGTATAAAGAGGGAGTCCCACTTGTTGAGGTAGGTAGTAAAAAAAATTGTATTCCTTTTGATTTTCTTTAGCTGTTTTCTTGCTTAAATATGGCAGGCTAGACTTCTCATGGTACAAAAACTTGTTGATCTTACCCATTTCAGGGGGTAACCCACTTAATGAGTTATTTGAAAGATCCAAGACTGAAAGACTCAATTTGCATGCCTCTATTGGGTACTCCTTCAACTGTGATTACATAAAATCAAAGCAATCAAATTAATAATCTACTATTCAGGAGAAGAGAACAAAAGTATAAGAAGACAAAGAATGGTGATATAACCAAAATAAAGTTACTACTTCCACTATTGCTTAAAAGCCAATTAATAAGGAAAAAAAAAAGTCAAATTTTGATGTGGAGCAGCATGTTCTTCAAAAATATTCCCACAGGTCTCTAATGAAAATGCATCGTGATACTAAATCAGTCATTTATTACTGCTTGATTCTCAAGTGCACATCCATCGGTAAACTTTGGTATATATACCCTAATATATCTGTTGACAAATCGCAGACATAAATTTGTAGAGAACTGATCAACAAATAGTTATTTCCAGTCAGCATAGATGATCACCAAATTTTGTAAACATTACATATAGATTATCACCAATATTTATGAGTAGATTCTGGACATCCAAATTCAAACCAGCATTATTTCAGGCAACTCTAGTTCTCATGCAAGTCCTGGAAATTTATTTCTCAGGGAAATATTTCTTTCAGGCCACTACTCTCTTTGAGATTCGATTATGGTTCTCATACCATTTTTTTGAGAGGATATTTGAGGGCAGAATATTCCTTTTGCTTGATTCTGCTCATATTTCTTCCAATGAAGATAGCAGATTTACGACTCTTGATTCTTGTGTTTTTCTTGTAAGTCCTATTGTCAATTTCTTACTCATTCTCCTAATTGGAAGAGGTTCCCTCTTGACAAACCCATTAAAATCTCAAAATATGTCTAAGGTCAAGTCTTTTCTTTGGACTTTGGAATTAACAAGGATGCCAACATTTTGTGGCAGATTCTATGGTATATTTGGTTGGAGCAGAATGCCCACATCTCTAAGAGCATATCTTTTCCTCCAGATATGTTATGGTATAAGAATGCATTTATGGCTTCTCTCTAAAGGCCATGATTGTTTCAAGGGAGTTTCCATTTCGAATGTAGAAAGGCCAGACAGCTTTGTTACACTTTTGATTCTCTTTGGTTCTTTGTTTACTTTTACATGTGCTTTGGAGGATATCTTATCCGCCCCTTAGTTGTACTTTCTTTCTTTGCTCTCTAATAATTTTTTATTTCCTATTAAAAGATTAATCTCATAAATGGCATTTGAGGCTACTCTTATTCACCAATAAAAGGTCAGCAACCAATTAATGGTATGACTTAATCATTTCAATTCCAAATATAGTAAACATTAAATATGAAAACCACCAATTTTTTGAGTAGATTATGATCAACCAAATTAATATCAGTGTTATTTGGGGCAACTCCAATTCACCCATAGAAGGGGTTTGAAGCATGTCATAATCTCTCATTGAAGTGGTTGGGGTAACTCTAGTACACTCACGGAAAGGAGTAATTACTGTGCTTTGAGTATTAACACAAGTTCTCTATAAAATCCCCTTACTTCCTCTTGTGACTCTAACATGTCAAACATACATTCAGGAGACTGGTGACTGAAAAGATGTTTCAGACTATCAACTTCAATTATATGGTTGAGTATTCCATTATCTCCTTGTCAGTATGTCAGATAATGGTTTTATCTCTGCAGTGGTCCAATATAAGAGTGATGACAACTACATTACTTCAATGTCAGCAATCAAGTTTATATTTCACCAAAAATATACAAAAAGTGCTCTTTTTTGACATAATAGAAGTAATTATAAGAAAAATAATACCAGTTCTATCTACCTGGTTAGAGTGAAGATCTAAAGTCCCTAGATGAGAAAGGGCCCCTATCTCCACTGGTACTGTAGAAAGATTGTTATCCCTAAATTTTAGTTAAAAAAAAGTATGATATGTATCAATAGTGCAGAAGTTTTAAGCAGAAGAAAATCAAATACATAGTATGCTTTTAATAATATGAAGACTTGCATCAGAATAGGTTAGACTTTGACCCCAAATAAAACTCCGCAAGTGAATGACAACCCATGATTGATGAAGGGATTGATGAGATTCCTGCACAGATACACACACTGAAATTCCAAGACAAGATGAAAAGGGAAAAACAAAACATAGTTGACCCTTTGCTTAAAGAACTCACTGTTCTGATGGAGGTCAAGACGAATCAAACGAGAAAGGCCTCCAATGCTGACCGGTATGCTATTCAGCAAATTTTTTGCTGCAGCAATGGTACAATGGAAACAAGTTTATCATCCAAAGAATTTACAAGTATGACTGAAATAAGTAATTGAAATCAAATGTGTATTTAGAGAACAAAGACCCTTACATGCATTGAATTCAGTAAGCCCAGTCCATGATGAAATCAGATTTTCAGATATCAATGTTAGCTTGTTTCCCTGGCAAAGGCGAAGAAAAGAAGATATAATGAGAGCACTTGTTAATAAATTATAACCTCTCCAAGGACTAACAAGATGTTGGTTGTCATTTAATATATTAAATTTTGCAACTACCTCCATATCTAGCTTTGTCAATTTGGAACAATTTGCTAAATCTTCTGGCAAGCTGGTTATAAGATTGTTTGATCCCTGGAAAAAGAGTATCGTAAGCCCCATTTCATCAAAGAGCATATACATGACCATATGAATACAGACCAACAAATAGCATAAGAGATTTCAGTTCAATTACAAAGGCAGATGGATTCCACAAGGAAAATTCCATTGGTCCCCCATTTAAGGTAAGCCCAATCCTTATCAACAGATTTATGCATGTTGTAGAACCTAAAGCAAGGAGATCAAACCTAGAATCAAAAAGGTAAAATACAGAAGCTATTTGCTCAAAATCTCCAACATTAATTTATCATTGGGGTTGTAGGTTGTAGGTATGCAATATATATTTTATGATGACTATCAAGACCATCCGACAAAAGTCAAAGGGCCACTAGATGAACAATATCACTGTCCAATCAAATTTTAAAAGCCAAGAGGAAACTGTAGGTGTAATGAAAAAGATGATTGATAGTCTGCACTGCATCAGCTTAAGTTCACGCATGTTGATGTTATAAAAACAGGTCAGTTCAGTGAGAGCTTGCTTGTCTTTTTAAGGAAACCGCCAGACTCTGTGTTCTATAGCAGAAATGGATAGCACATTATGAAGAGGAGGGAAGAAACTTCAGAAATGGAATAGTAATTTATATGTCAAAAAGGAACCAGCAGACTGAAACAGAGCAATGCCACATGCACATGTACAGGTAATTAACAAGAAATCAGGTTCTTAGGGAGTAACGAGAATTGAACAAATCCTTTTGGCACAAGAAAAATAGTTTAGCCAATAATTTTTGGAACACTACTGTTGTTATCGCAAGAGAAACTCCTTCCTTAATCATGCACCCCAAAAACCACGTCATTCTCTATTCTTTGAATTGCAGTTTTGATACTGACCTCATACATATCTCAATGTTACTAGTTAATATGTGCTTCATATCATTAACATGGGCACAAAAATAGGATCCCGCAATCAAATTCCATTTACATTCATCAAGAAAGATAAACTTGATATCATTCCAAGGTTGAACAGACAACAATCACAACCATAATTGTAGCAAACCATTTTTTATGTCAGATAAGCAGCAAAAACCAACCACAAAACTAAGATTTACACTCGGCAGTTTCTGCAAGATGAAGTGTTACCTTTAAGTCTGACAATTCTAAGCATCTTCCAAGTGAGCTTGGAAGTTCCTTGAGCTGATTGTTTGAACAATCAAACCTAAAAGAATCATGCAAAAGCTGAGTGACTTGCACAAGCACATATACAAATAGAGTACAAAGGGGAACGAAAAGATGTCAACATTCTCATTTTGGCCTAATGAAAATGAAGGCAGAATAGAGCATACTTAACAAGTGATGCTGCTGATCCAATTTCCTCTGGTATTTTACATATCGAATTGAATGAAACATCCAAAAACTTTAACTGAGGTAGCCTGTCAATTAGAAACAACAATGAAAATCCAGCTTGGAACTTGAAAATTGCATGCATATATCTTTCGTATACATGCCTGGTTTCAGACAGTTAACATAATCTGGATAACCCATCGATAAGCAAAAATCAGAAACCGATCAATAAGCAAAAATCAGAAAATAAGAAAATTTTAAGAACAGGGAATGTTCTCAAAACTCACTCTCCTATTGCAGCCGGAAGCTCGGAAAGCCCATTGTGGCTAACATTCAACACAGCCAGAAAAGGTAAATTTTTCAGATCTTCCCTTAATGATCCAATATTATTATGAGCCAAAATAAGCTTTTGGAGCTCCACAGCCTGTAAGCATATGACATTTCAAAGTTTCATGTAGCATTCATCTCTTAGAGTGTTATATTAAAAAAAAAATAAAAAGAAAAAAAAGAAACCTAAGCTTTTATATTCTGAGAAGCAATTCAAAGAAGACAGAAATGAACTAAGCACACAGCAAACTACCTCCCACCACTTATCGTCCTCCCCGAGCCCCTCCAGATTCCGATAGACCTCATCGGGAACTTCTCTGCAAGTTGAAACGCAACAATGCGCGAATGAACAAAAAGAAGAGAACATCAATTCTGATTCCGGTGCCGGTGCAGGTTATATTATAGAAAACGGAAAGGGGGATTGTTGAGCATCGCAAAACGTAATTCGAAGGCGACAAATGCGAACGTAGAAATGGGAGATGATTGCTTCTTGGCAGATTTAGATGAATGGATGAGTGATGTATATATATATTAGTAGAAGAAATGAATGGAGATGGAGAATTTAGCGAGAGAGAGAGAGAGGAGTTGCCTGAGGGAGCGATTGGAGAGGTTGAGAGAACCGGAGGCTCTCGCAGCCTTCAGCAGCCGATCCATGGCGTTCGCAGGCGGTGAGCTTGTTCAGATCCGAGATCGTGCGACTGCAATGGGAATCGTAGAAGGAAACGAGGATTCGCAGTGGCAGTTTGGTGGGTGGTATTGGTACTGTATCAGTATCGATGGTTGCAGTTGTCACTACGCTCAAAAATCAAAATTTAAAAGACTAGGGTCAAGGGTGGGATTAAAAATTCTAACATTTTTACTAATGAAGTCTTATCTTTCTCGATTCTCAATTCTATACTAGCATCTTCTTGACAAGTAAATTTATGTTAAGTATACTTTAAATATAAAAAAAAGAATAAATTTATATTTTAATACTTTCAAAATATAAATATCGTCATTTTAATTTATTAAAAATTTTTTATTATTAATTTAATCCTTAAATCTAAAAAGTATTATCATTTTAGTCTTTCAAAAATATTAATCTTAATTTAGTCTCTTAATGATCAAAAAAATAATATTAATTTAATTTTTTAATTATATAAAATTATCATTAATTTAGTCTCTCAATCATTAAAATTTTGTCAATTTAATCTCTGTCCGTATATAAAAAAATAATTTTGATGACACTTTTTAAATTTAGAGATTAAATTAATAATAAAAATCTTTAGATGATCAAAATAATTATACTTATATATTTGAAAGAATAAAATAGAGGTCTACTCAAAAAAAAATATTATTATGTAAATTTACAATATCAAATTGAAAGTGGTGTGACAACTTGGATTGGTTTGACGTCGATAAAAACTTAAATCCCATTCCTCTAGTCTCTATCACTAAAAAAAAATTTATAATCATTATTGTAAATCTTCATTAAGTATTTTTACAATCTTTTTAAAAATGTATTTTGATTAATCTACCTATTATATTATTATAATTAATTTTTAAACATGCTTTGAAAATATATTATGAAATATCTTTTCAAGAGTATTATGTTAAAAAATAATTATTATTATGTTCAGTTAACTAAAACATTATAGATAAACCATTGCTGACCAAGGCAGTTAGTATCTATAGCTACTAATTAAGGTGTTCGTGGGTTGAGTTATGTTCACTTTGAAGTATTTTTACATTTAACCCATTTATTAAAGCAATGGGCTGAGTTTGATCCAGTTTTATTTGAGTTTGGTTAAACTTGTGTATCCAACATACATTAAGAAAAAAAATTTTACTTGTTAAAGTAAATGTCAAAATTAATATGAAATTAAAAATTTATCACATATCAAAATAAATAGCTTAATAAGTTTTAACAAAAAATAACATACAAAGTCTCAAATAAGTTTAAAACAAACTAAAGGTTTAAATATAACAAGTCACGGATATTAAACATAATATAACAAATCTTAATTTTAAATATAAAAAGTCTTAACACAAATATCAAAAGTAAAATATAATTAGTCATATAAGGTTTGAAAAATAAAAATAATAATAAACATTAAATTTAATATGCTGAATATCAAAAAATAATATCTTTTTTATTAAAAAAAATATATAAGTTGGATTAGGTTAAGTGAGTTAAAATTTTTCTAATTCATAACCTAATCCATCATATTTATATTAAAAATTTTTAAAGTTACTAAACTCGCGAATTTAATTCAACATGTCAATTATGAGTTGTTGGGTAAAAACTTACATGTTCGCAAGTTGATGTAATCCAATAAACATCTAACAATGACATATGGTGGTCAAGATGTCATGACAATAAAAGGTATACATTTTAAATGTCTCAAATGATAGGAATATTTTCATGTCATGGTAAACGTAGGATTCTCTTCATATTGCAAGAATAAAAGTACGCGAGTGTTAAACAAAAATCATTATGAAAATCAATTTTTCCATTATAACTTTTTAGAAATATTGTACAAAAATCCAAATTCTCACGTAAGGATTCTCAATTTGAAAAAATATTTCATAAACCAAACATAAAAATTAAAAAAAGTAAAGTTAAGAGAGAACTTTCGAAGAAAAGAAAGTCATAAAAAACTTTCCTTAACTTGTTTCAATCAATGAAATATATATATATATATATATATATATATATATATATATATATATATATATATATGATAAATGTATTATCGAGTCATCTTTTACAACAATCAAGAATAAATCTCTCCCTAATCGATTTTAAGGCCATACCCTTCACACCAGTCTAATACATTGAAAAATTAATTTCTTTATATACTAATCTAATGTTCAAATCCAAATAATTAAAAGTAAAAAGTACATCTCAATATTCACTTAACTCAACTCATTAGATTATAAATGAAAATATTAAAGCAAGTTCCTGTTTGCAAGCTCCTCGTATTTGAAATAAAGTTATTAGTGTTAATTATTTCCACAAGGATAATCCACCAGCCCATATTATCACCCATAATTTCTGTTTATCTATATTATCACCCATAATTTTCTGTTTATCCACATTATCACTCATAATTTATGTTTATCTAAGAGCATAAAGGAGCAAAATCCAAAGTGTCACAATCTTGAGGTTGTAGGTAATTATGTGCAGATTTGAAAAAGCAAACTAATTTTTTAAAACTTCTATAAAGTACAAAATACTTTAAAATTCAACCACATGTTTAGAGTCACAGCATTGTTAGGTCTTACTCTCTCCATCTTTGCTGCTGCTCTTAATCTTTACGTTTTTTTTTTTCTGAAAAACAATTTACATATTCTGTGCGATAATAAAAACATTGCTTCACGGAATTTGGCGCTTGAATTGATTTATCTTATGCTTCTCCATTATTTTCTTAGTCAATCAATGCGTTAGATAATCTAATTTTATCAAACCCACTCGCACCTTGAAACATATTCGATTGTGCTTAGTTCATTTGAGACAAGCATCAATTCTGGGTCTTTTGATTGAGAGGAGCTAGTCAGATAGTAACTAGCGCAACAAAATGAAGAAAATTAGTATCTGATAACATTTGGAAGTCTTCAAGAGTTCAAGTTACGCGAATAAATACTAAAAAGTTAAGTAAATAATAATAGATAAATATTAAATTTTATAAAAATTAATGTTTATCAAATAAGTGTGTATTTAAAGTAGTTTATTTTATGATTAAAATAATTTATAATCAAAATTTTGTTAAATTTTTTTTTAAAATTAACATGTATTCAAAAGGAACTAAATAAGAAATGAAAAATAATATTTATTAACATTTCATTAAATCATTATAATTATTTTAAAAAATAAAATATTAAATGTATTTTAAATTTTTAAGATATTAAATATTTTTTAATAAATTTAAATATTTTTACTTTTTATTTAATAATTTATATTTTTAATACATTAACCTATACTTTTAAAATATACGTTAATAAAACTCTTAAAAAATAATTTTTTAAAAATAATCTAATCCTTAACATATTATATTTCAAACCATCATAGAAATTGCGAAAAGTTTTTTTGGACGTGTTTTATAAAAAAAATGCTGCTTTCCCCCCAACAAATTAGACGGCCCATAAATTTATGACTATCATGCAAGTCAAACTCTTTTTTTCTTTCGACGCCAAAAAGAAAAACTCTTTTTTCTTTTAATATTTATCTAGTATATCCACACTCTCAATTATTATGGATGTATTAGAGCTAATATTTTGAAAAAAAATCTGGTTAAATATTTAAATTTGTGCTTCCAACCTAATAAAAGTAGAATATTTGACCAAATAATCATGAATTTGATAGAGTTTGTGCTCTCTTCATAGATTTAGTGTATGTTTGGGATAATTTTTTTAAAGAAAAAATTATTTATTTTTTAAAAGTTCTTTCAGTAAGATTTTAATTATAAATTATTTTAACTATAAAATAAACTAATTCAGTATGTATTTGTATTAATTTATTTTATAATTAAAATAATTTATAATTAAAATATTTTTAAGAGAGATTTTGAAAAAAAAAATTTCTTATAATTAAGCTATTTCAAATATGTTTTTACTTGTAACAATATAGCTAATTAATTCGTAAAATAAAAGTTTAAGCTAAATCCAAACACAACGTATATCTTTTTCTTTCATTTTTTTAAAACTCAAAATGCAACCAAGAAAAACCATTTAATCCTGTTTAGAATAATATATTTTCTTTTCAATTTTGTGAATTCGACCGATTATAGTAACATGCATGTCAATCTTTTTTTTAAATTTTTTCCAAGTACAAGAAGGTCCAAAGATTTGGGAGAGAAAAGGGATAATTACAAAACCTATCCTGAGGCCAAATCTGAATACTAGTCAAGTGTTGTAACTTGTGAGCTGCCATTCATGAACTACATGCATGTCAAACTAAGTACTACATTATTATCAATTTAATTAATTACTTTATTCATATAAAAAGAAAGAAATCAGAACAATTATCACACTAATTATAATTTTAGAATAAAATGTATATAAGAGACTAAGTAACGAAGCAAAGTTTTTGTTATAATGTATTAGTATAAATCAGCATAACAAAAATATTTTATTAAAAATACCATAATAAGTTCGGAAAAATTAGGAGTGCAAAAATGTTAGATTTTAATATTTAATTGGAATGTGAATAGATAAGAAAAGTTAACTTACTTGTTCAGCTTTCTATTTATCTTAAGTATCTTATAAGTGTTAAATAAATTTCCAAACATGCCTTAAACTTTGATTGGGGTTTAAGAGAAATCGTACGAGTGCTGGTGTATAATACAAAATTAGTATTTATGATTGTATGAGATTTGCCAATTGCACAAGCACATTTGCAAAGTAACACTCACACTCATTCGTAATCGTTTTTATGAAATTGATTCGTACGAATTAATATTTTTCAAATTATAATTAATTAAATGGAGTTCTTTTTTTTTTGTGCTTCAAAAGAATTAAATGGAGTTTAACTAAATAATTGAGTCGTAATAGTCTAATTCAAATGCAAAGAAAAATCGTTTTAATATAAATTTATAAAATTTATTTTTTATAAAAAAATTACAGTTTTATTTACAGAATACTAAAAAAAATTATAATTTATTTAGTGATTATTTTTTAATATTTTGTAAATAAAATTGTAATTTCTTATGTACTTTCCTCGTGATAAATGTGGCATCATGGGGTTCGTTGGCTCCAATTCATTCTTGTAAAAGTCGTGTAGGCTCCAAATGAATTGGTGCATGGTAGACCCCACCATACTCATTATTTTGAACGCAAGTGTTGCAGAACCTGCAACCTTTTTTGGTCACTGTCACTCAGCACCAAGAACCTGCACTGTCTTTCTCTTTTCCTTTTGTAATCCATAAATAAATTTCTTGCCTTCATTGTATCTGCTTTATTTGTTATGCCACACGACCAATCAAACAAGATGAAAATGCTAGAAAGACAACTGTGCCTTGTCTTGACCCTGTTTTGCTGTGTTCATTTTGCTGTCCAAAGTGCCAACGAAGTTGAAGATGGCATCAACAGATCTCGGTTCCCAGAAGGGTTCCTCTTCGGAACAAGCACTTCCTCTTACCAGGTACTTTTTTTACTTCTTTTTCTTTCCTCTGCTTTCAAATATGTGAGAGTTTGGTTGTTTTTCATTAAACTATATAAAATTTGTTGTCCCTGTTAATGGTTTTTTCTTCTCTTAAAAAAAAAAAAAGATTGAAGGAGCACATCTTGAAGATGGCAAGGGTTTGAGCAACTGGGATGCTTTTAGTCACATACCAGGTAAATGTCGATCTCATGTCGATCTATCTTGCTTCGTTTGCTGTGCATGTAGTTACAGAATTAAAAACGATGAACATGAATAATGACCATGCAAATTGATAAATTTCCAGGAAAGATCAGAAATAATGAGAATGGGGACATAGCAGATGATCATTATCATCGCTATTTGGTAATAATCTGATATTAGCACCTGCCTTTACTCTTGTAGAATACTGTACTCTGATTTGTATTATTGACTCTCTTAAACATTGTCCTTGACAGGAAGACATTAAGTTGCTGTCTTCTCTTGGGGTAAATGTATATCGATTTTCTATTTCATGGGCAAGGATTCTACCTAGTAAGTATTTCACAATTCACATGACTAGTTCCTGTTACCTCATCTTTCAAATTATCTGCTCAACTTGATCTTCGTGAGCTGTACTAGGAGGGATATATGGGGACATAAATCCAAGTGGGATTCTGTTCTACAACAAGATTATAGATAATCTGCTACTTAGAGGTGAAGTAACAGTGTCCATTTTGTTCTTTGCATTCGAGAAAGCTAATGTGATTTGCGTGATAATGTTCAGTTTTGGTATGTGCCATTGCCCTTAATCTGTAGCTAAATCTGGTCATGGTGTGCATAATCCAGGGATTGAGCCATTTGTGACAATACACCATCATGACATGCCACATGAACTGGAAGAAAGATATGGTGGTTGGCTCAGTCCCCTAATACAGTAAATCCGCTGCTCTCATTTCTATAGTCCTAACATATATAGTCACTTCTTCAATGAATTGTAACATAATCTAATGAATTTTCGTTCTTAATCGTAGTCCAAACGTTTAAGCTAAAAGCACAGTGAGAGTTTGATAAATGTATACTTCCTTTGTTATAGGAGAGATTTCGTCCATTTCGCCGAAACTTGTTTTAAGAGCTTTGGAGACAGGGTAAGGTACTGGACCACCATCAATGAGCCGAACCTGGTTGCAGAAATGAGCTTTACACGGGGAACATACCCCCCTGGTCACTGCTCACCGCCTTTTGGAAATTGTTATACTGGTAACTCTGATGTTGAGCCTCTCGTTGCCATGCACAGTATGTTACTGTCGCATGCCAAGGCCGTTGACTTATACCGCAAGCACTTTCAGGTATCAAAAAATGGGCCTAAACTGAAGGCAATCGTCGTTGTAACATTTTCTAGTTTAGGGACAAGAAGATTAACAGCCAAGATGGTTGTTTTAATCCAGGCAAAGCAAGGTGGAACTATCGGCCTTATTGCAAATACCTTCATGTATGAACCTCTTAGAGATGCAGAATGTGATAGACAAGCTGTGGATAGGGCCTTGGCTTTTGTCACAAGCTGGTAAAGTTGTTAAGAAGTACCATTTCCTTTTCTTAGTTAATACCTGCAATAGTCTTAACAAAGGAAAAACGAGAAGAGTTTTGCTTATGACAATCAAGCCATCATAAACTATCGTATCTACATGACTAATGGAAAGAATTGGCAGCAAACTACCCCTTCATTTTTTTTAGAACTTTTCATGTTCTTTTGCTGACAAGCAGGCCGTTAGATCCCCTAGTTTTTGGTGAGTACCCTGCTGAGATGCGCAATATTCTTGGGAGCCAGTTGCCAAGGTTCTCTCTTGAGGAGAAGAGTCTCATAAAAGGGAGCCTGGACTTCATTGGCATCAATCACTATTCAACTCTCTATGCCAAGGACTGCTCCCTCTCTGCTTGTTCCTCTGGAGGAGATCGTCCAATACGAGGCTTTCTGGAAACAACCGGAATGAGAGATGGCATTCCAATTGGTGATCAGGTACCCTTATGTTATGTACTCCTGCTGTCTCTTATCGTCATGTCATAGTGGTTACTCAAATGTTTGATAAAGGGTTAGGTATTGGATTGAACATAATATTTGATATAATATAATTTATTTTGTTCTAAACAGACAGGGATGCCAAGGTTCTTTGTGGTTCCAAAGGGCATGGAGAAGATTGTAGACTACTTAAAGAGAAGATACCATAACATGCCTATGTATATTACAGAAAATGGTGAGTGAACATGCATTAGATGATCTCATTTTCTCCAATTTGTTTTCTCCTGGCGTTGTTGCTTGATCAATCTAGTAATACATAGCAAAAAGCCAAACTCTTACCTTGAATTCAGAAAAAAAAAAAAAGAGTGACTGCAGGAGGATGCTTTTTGTTATATACGTTTGGGTTTTATGATATGAGCTACACAACATGTGTTTCAGGATATTCTTCACCAGCTAAAAAGAATGAAACAATGTACGATTTACTACAAGATTCCAAACGAATACAGTTTCACAAAGATTACCTTGCAGCTCTGCTCAGAGCCATGAGGTGAGTGATGAGGACTCATATGAGCAGTGGTGGCTTTTTCAGTCATTGTGTTGACAAGGGCTAATTTTGTTTTGAGCAGGAAAGGTGCAGATGTAAGAGGATACATGGCATGGTCATTGCTGGACGACTTTGAATGGATAGATGGCTATGGCCCAAGATTTGGGCTTTATTATGTGGACAGACAGACTCTTGAACGAATTCCCAAACTTTCTGTTCAATGGTTCTCTAGTTTCCTCAACAACACCACTCACACAAACAAAGAAGACTTGAGCGAGCAATATCTTAGAAGCAAACATGTGAAGACTGCTGGTTTCGAAGCTAAGTGAACAAGAAGAAATGTAAAGATATTATCCAGTTATTGAACCTACTGAGGTTGTTTTATTAATATGTTTAAGGAGTTAAAGAGAGAAAGAAAATTAATTAATTAAATCAATACTAAGGGGAATGGTAGAAAAGAGATTGAGAGGTTGAACGATAATTTCTTTCATTGCTTCTATGTTTAAAATAGACAAAAGGAAATAAATGTAGGGAAAATATTTGTTAATCTAATTATGGTTGGGTTGGTTTAGGTCAAGTATGCATTAATTTTTTTAAATAAAATTTCACAAAAAATCATGATGTTTTATAGTAAATTATTTTTAAAAATATATAATCATAACAATGTCGTATTGGACATTAAATGATGTCATTTTTTATGTTTAAAGTAATATATATACAAAATTTGAGTGATAGAGTCAGATATCATTGAGTTGAACCACAACCAATTTGATTTCTCAACTTATATTTTATGGGTTCGTTCGGATTAGATTGATAATATTGATAATGTTAGTGAGTCAACCCAGTATGTATACTCCTAATAACAAAAATGATGATTACATTCCATTCTTATTATGATTTTCACTAAATTTAATTATGTGTACCAATAATTTACCTCTAGTTGTGACTCTAACAAGTGTGATCTATAAAAAAATAACAAAATTAAATTAAAAAAAAGTTCTCCTCAACTTTGTCCATGAGAAATATACTCTTTTTTTTTTTTGGTAAAATGGGAAATATGCTCTTTATATATTTGATTAGTGCAATTTAACTTTATAAGCTATTTGAAATATGCAATTTATCCATTCTTATTTATTGTCGTTAAAATTGATTATCTAATACAAAATATGATATTTTATTTTAAGGTGGTTTTATTGAGGCGGTTTCTATAACCACCCCATTAAACATCATATTATGGTGGTTCCATGACTGCCCTTCTTTACATGAAAATTATGGCGGCTTTTGATGACACAATGGCGGGTCTAAACCGCTATTATTTTCGTTTTAAAATTTATAACTAGCGCTTTCAATCTGATGTGCATCCCTAGCGAGCCTCCATTGCAGCTTCTCACCATCGCACGCAGCTTCACTTCCATCAACCATCCTGCTCGCCGCAGGAACCGCTGCTCACCGTCACCGGCAGATCTGTTCCTCGCTTCTCCCCTTTCTTCACCCGCCACTCAATCGCTTTCATATCTCAATCTCTCTTCTGCATTTTTTTCTGCCCAGAGGTTCAGGTCACTCTCTTCCTCCTTTTTTTTTTCCCCTCTTTCTTGGATTTTTCTTTTTTTTTTTCCTCTTCTTCCTTCTTCCGGCCGATTCTTTCAGGGAACTTGTGGTTTTTGTGATTATGCATTCACGCCCCCTCTTTCCCCTTCCTCTTTGCTAGCTTTTAGTTTTACCAGATTTTTATTGTGTATAGTGGATGCATTTTATTGCTAATTGCTCTTAGAATTTCGAGTAGGAACGTTAAAGATCTCTGTCAGTTCGAAAATGCCATGATGGAATTGAAGAAGAAACCAACCCGTTCCGAACGGATTTTTCATATTATTAGCATAGTATTAATTCTTCAATGACCTTTTTGCGGCATGCTAAGGGTTGAATTAGCGGTGCTTTCTGGGTTGTGCTTTTAATCATATGTAAATTCTCTCTTTTGGGTTCTTTGCCAAATGTGAGGACTTTATCTCGTTTTAAGCACTTAATGGTGCTTCATGGCTTAATGGTGATTTTTCATCTCTTCCATCCTCAAAATTTAATCCTGTTTGTTAGTTTGGGTCCAATTAACTTTTTTGGTGATATATTTCAAGAAGAAAAGCTCCACCAAGTCAATACTCATTGCAAATCTAGTCCTTCTCGTTGCTTTCCAAGGCCTCAGTAGAAAAATATGCCTCGGAAGAGTTTGAAGCAGGGGCACAATAATAATGGATAAGATAACACTTTATCTTAATTTTATTTTATTTAAAATTTAATTTTTTGATTCTATGTTTCTGTTACATTTTTTTTAATTATCTTATATAATAATAACTTTTATATAATAAAATCTTTAGCCATCACTCATATTCAGGCTCGCTAACATCACATTTTGGATGTCCACTTCCTCAATTATCATTCCATCATTCCTTCCAATTCCTCCTTCACTCTTAATGGCAAAACTCTATAGTTCCTCGTTCAGTGATACCCTCCCCTTTGACTCATGTATTTTCGGGCAAGAGAATTGATCAATATTACCCTGAGTTTGCCACTCTTATGAAGAGTTCAAACTTTGGAGGCTTTTATTACTGGTGAAACTCTAGTTTTCGTTTGGGTGATCCTCTCTCCTTCTATGCATGTGTCCCATGACAAGAATATTAGGGCTGAAAAAGAGCTGAACTTGACCAAGCGAAGGTTTAGCTCAATAAAAAAATGATTTGATTTAAATTCGATTTGAGTTTGATATGACCTATTTTTTCTGCTCAAGTTTGGCACGAATTAAGTTCGCGAATTATTCAATTTGGCTTGTTAACTCGAGTTATATGAATTGAATGAACTAAAATGAGATAAAATGAATCAAATTAAAATAAAATAAATTAAAATAAGATAAAATAAATCAAAAGAACCAAATATCAACTTAAATTTTTTATATTTTTTTTAAATGTATTTAATTTTTAAATTATATTATTGTGAATGTGTGTGTGTGTTTATGAATCAAACGAGTCGATCATAATTTGCCACTCTTATTAAGAGTTCAAACTTTGGAGGCTTTATCACCGGTGAAACTCTAGTTTTCCTTTAGGCGATCCTCTCTCCTTCTATGCATGTGTCCCATGGCAAGAATATTAGGGTTGAAAATGAGTTGAACTTGATCAAGCTAAGGTTCGATTCGATAAAAAATGGTTCGATTAAAACTCGGTTTGAGTTTAATATGAACTATTTTTTCTACTCAAGTTTGGTACGGATTAAGTTCGTGAACTATTCAATTTGGTTTGTTAACTCAAGTTATATGAATCAAATAAATTAAAATAAGATAAAATGATTCAAATTAAAATAAAATAAAATAAAATAAATCAAATGAACTAAATATTAATTTAAATTTTTTATATTTTTTTTGAAACTTATTTAATTTTTAAATTATATTATTGTGAGTGTGTGTATGTATATATATATATATATATGTCAATTCATGAATCAAACGAGTTGATTATAATTTGACTCAAGTTTAATTTATTTATTTAACGAGTTTAATTTTAAGTTTAAGTAAATTAAGTTTATTAAATTAATTAATAATTCGAGCCTCGAACTATTTACGAACTAATTCTATTAATTGTAAACCCTAAGCAAGAGGTTTGATCACCCAACTTCCAGGTTCTCCTTTAGCATAAATGTGATCATCTTGTCAGACTAAATCAAATGTTATGTGAGTTGTGAGTTGTCGTTCATTAACAACATGTGTGTCAACCTAAGTACTACATGACTATCAATTTATTTAAATTTAATTTATTTGTATAGAAAGAAAGAAAAATCAGAACAATTATCACACTAATTATAATTTTAGAATAAAACTTATATAAGAGGCTAAGTAACGAAGCAAAGTTTTGTTATAATGTATTAGTATAAATCAACATAACAAAAGTATTTTATTAAAAATACCATAATAAGTTTGGAAAAATTAAGGGTGCAAAAATGTTAGATTCTAAAATTTAATTAGAATGTGGATAGATAAGAAAAGAATTAAGTGGAGTTTAACTAAATAATTGAGTCTAATTCGAATGCAAAGAAAAATCATTTTAATATAAATTTATAAATCTTATTTTTCTAAATAAAAAATTACAGTTTTATTTACAGCATACTAAAAGAATTATAATTTATTTAGTGATTTTTTAATATTTTGTAAATAAAATTGTAATTATGTTATATACTTTCCTTGCGATAAAAATGGCAACATGGGGTTTTGATCATTGGCTCTAATTTATTATTGCAAAAAGTCGTGTATGGCTCCATGAATTGGTACATGGTAGACCCCACCATACGCATTATTTTGAACCTTAAAAGTTAAAACCCACATGCTGGTATCCATGCCTTAATTCTTTGCAGGTGGACAGGTGGTTCCACTCAGGTTGTTGCTCCTAAGAGCTCAGTAAAGTTCGCTGGTTTTATATGAAACATTTTTCCACGGAACTGGCTTTTTGTTATTTGCTATTCTGTCACAACAGTATATATGATATCTGATATTATATTCCAGTTGGATAGATGCTGCAAAATTTTTGACTGGAGCATCAGCCATGGGGAGCATAGCGATTCCTATAATCCTTAAGCATGCTCACATGATTGAGACAGGAGCGGTGCTCGTCAAACTTGTACCTAATTCAATTACTTGAAAGTTTTTAGATACCACTTTTTCAAATTTTCAAACATAAAAAAACACATGGCATTTTTGTAATTGAATTAGTCATAATTCCTACAATAATAATTGTAGTACTTTATATCTAAGTAAGATGTTGAACTGAATAGATAACTTCAAAGAAATTCAGCTTTCGTATGTAAGGTGTTGAACTGAATAGATAACTTCAAAGAAATTCAGCTTTCGTATGTAATGTAATTCTTAGTGGTTCTATTATATATTTTAAAATTAATTCAGCTTCTAATACAGATAATTCTAATAATTGCAGTGAATAAATTTCAATTACTAATTGTTGATATTTCATTTTAGTAAAAAAGCAACAAAATTAAAATATTAAAAAATTCCCGGGCAAGGCATGGACTACTCGCAAGTTTGCTCTAATTTATTATTGGAAACGTCGCGTATGGCTCCAAATCAATTGGTGCATGATAGACCCCACCGTACACATTATTTTGAATCTTAGAACCCGCAAGAGTTGCAGAACCTGCAACCTTTTTTGGTCAACTGTGTTACTCAGCACAAAGAACCTGCACTGTCTTTCTCTTTTCCTTTTGTAATCCATAAATAAATTTCTTGCCTTCATTTTATCTGCTTTATATGTTTTGCCACATGACCAATCAAACAAGATGAAAATGCTAGAAAGACAACTGTGCCTTGTCTTGACCCTGTTTTGCTGTGTTCATTTTGCTGTCCAAAGTGCCAACGAAGTTGAAGATGGCATCAACAGATCTCGGTTCCCAGAAGGGTTCCTCTTCGGAACAAGCACTTCCTCTTACCAGGTACTTGTTTTTACTTCTTTTTCTTTCTCTGCTTTCAAATACGTGAGAGTTTGGTTGTTTTTCCTAAACTATATAAAATTTGTTGTCCCTGTTAATGGTTTTTCTTCTTTAAAAAAAAAAAAAAAGATTGAAGGAGCACATCTTGAAGATGGCAAGGGTTTGAGCAACTGGGATGCTTTTAGTCACATACCAGGTAAATGTTGATCTCATTTCAATCTATCTTGCTTCGTTAATTTCCAATAAACACGTTTGCTGTGCATGTAGTTACAGAATTAAAAGCGATGAACATGAATAATGACATGCAAATTGATAAATTTCCAGGAAAGATCAGAAATAATGAGAATGGGGACATAGCAGATGATCATTATCATCGCTATTTGGTAATAATCTGATATTAGCACCTGCCTTTACTCTTGTAGAATACTGTACTCTGATTTGTATTGATTGACTTTCTTAAACATTGTCCTTGACAGGAAGACATTAAGCTGCTGTCTTCTCTTGGGGTAAATGTATATCGATTTTCTATTTCATGGGCAAGGATTCTACCTAGTAAGTATTTCACAATTCACATGACTAGTTCCTGTTACCTCATCTTTCAAATTATCTGCTCAACTTGATCTTCGTGAGCTGTACTAGGAGGGATATATGGGGACACAAATCCAAGTGGGATTCTGTTCTACAACAAAGATTATAGATAATCTGCTACTTAGAGGTGAAGTAACAGTGTCCATTTTGTTCTTTGCATTCGAGGAAAGCTAATGTGATTTGCGTGATAATGTTCAGTTTTGGTATGTCATTGCCCTTATCTGTAGCTAAATCTGGTCACGGTGTGCGTAATCCAGGGATTGAGCCATTTGTGACAATACACCATCATGACATGCCACATGAACTGGAAGAAAGATATGGTGGTTGGCTCAGTCCCCTAATACAGTAAATTCGCTGCTCTCATTTCTATAGTCCTAACATATATAATGCTAAAGAATTTGGAAGTTTGTCACTTCTTCAATGAATTGTCCCATAAGCTGATGAATTCTCGTGCTTAATCTTAGTCCAAACGTTTAAGCCAAGAGAACAGTGAGAGTTTGATGACTGTATACTTTCTTTGTTATAGGAGAGATTTCGTCCATTTCGCCGAAACTTGTTTTGAGAGCTTTGGAGACAGGGTAAGGTACTGGACCACCATCAATGAGCCGAACCTGGTTGCAGAAATGGGCTTTTTATGGGGATTATATCCCCCTGGTCACTGCTCCTCGCCTTTTGGAAATTGTTATACTGGTAACTCTGATGCTGAGCCTCTTGTTGCCATGCACAATATGTTACTGTCACATGCCAAGGCTGTTGACTTATACCGCAAGCACTTTCAGGTAACAAAAAATAGGCTTAAACTGAAGGCAATGGTTGTAACATTTTCTTGTTTAGGATTAAAGGCCAAGATGGTTGTTTTAATCCAGGCAAAGCAAGGTGGAACTATTGGCCTTAATGTAGATACCTTCATGTATGAACCTCTTAGAGATGAAGAATGTGATAGACAAGCTGTGGATAGGGCCTTGGCTTTTCTCATAGGGTGGTAAGTTATTAAGAAGTACCATTTCCTTCTCTTAGTTAATACCTGCAATAGTCTTAACAAAGGAAAAACGAGAAGAGTTTTGCTTATGACAATCATGCCATCATAAACTATCATATCTACATGATTAATGGAAAGAATTGGCAGCAAACTACCCCTTCATTTTTCTAGAACTTTTCTGGTTTTTTTGGTGACAAGTAGGCCGTTAGATCCGCTGGTTTTTGGTGAGTACCCTGCTGAGATGCGCAATATTCTTGGGAGCCAGTTGCCAAGGTTCTCTCCTAAGGAGAAGAGTCTCATAAAAGGGAGCCTGGACTTCATTGGCATCAATCACTATTCAACTCTCTATGTCAAGGACTGCTCCCTCTCTGCTTGCTCCTCTGTAGGAGACCATCCAATACAAGGCTTTCTGGAAACAACCGGAATGAGAGATGGCATTCCAATTGGTGATCAGGTACCTTTATGTTGTGTACTTGTACTGTCTCTTATCGTCATGCCATAGTGGTTACTCAAATGTTTGATAAAGGGTTAGGTATTGGATTGAACATAATATTTGATATAATATAATTTATTTTGTTTTAAAGAGACAGGAGTACCACTGTTCTTTGTGGTTCCAAGGGGCATGGAGAAGACTGTAGACTACTTAAAGATAAGATACCATAACATGCCTATGTATATTACAGAAAATGGTGAGTGAACATGCATTAGATGATCTCATTTTCTCCATTTTGTTTTCTCCTGGCATTGTTGCTTGATCAATCTAGTAATATATAGCAAAAAGCCAAACACTTACCTTGAATTTAGATAAAGAAAAAAAAAACAATGACTATAGGAGGCTGCTTTTTGTTATATACTTGGGGTTTCATGATATGAGCTACACAAAATATGTTTCAGGATATTCTTCAGCGGACAAAGAGAATGTAACAATGCATGATTTACTACAAGATTTCAAACGAATACAGTTTCACAAAGATTATCTTGCAGCTCTGCTCAGAGCCATAAGGTGAGTGATGAGGACTCATATGAATAGTGGCTTTTTTAGTCATTGTGTTGACATGGGTTAATTTTGTTGTGAGCAGGAAAGGTGCAGATGTAAGAGGATACATGGCATGGTCATTGCTGGACAACTTTGAATGGATAGAGGGCTATGGCACAAGATTTGGGCTTTATTATGTGGATAGACAGACTCTTGAACGAATTCCCAAACTTTCTGTTCAATGGTTCTCTAGTTTCCTCAACAACACCAGCCACACAAACAGAGAAGACTTGAGCGAGCAATATCTAATAAGCAATACATGCGGGGACTGCTGGCTTTGAAGCCAAGTGAACAAGCAGAAATGTAAAGATATTGAATCCGTTTAGATACACTTTTTTTTTATTCAATTTTTTTAAAAAAGAAAAGTTGTGATTTTTAATATAATTTTATGATAAAATATCCTTTACCTTTATTAAAAATTATATTTTATATTCTCTCTTTTTTTCTTTCTTATAAATTTTATTTACATAAACCTTCCTAGTTAATTCTATGAATTACATTTTAAACAACGCAACTTTAAGTCATTGTATCCTAATATCTTAAATTAAATTCTGATTTTAATGACTATCACTTAGAGAAAGTAAAATAGAACAATATTGAAAATATGTTGTTAATCCTTTGGGTACACAATTAGACATGTTATTACTTTCTGTCTCGTTTTTCATGACGTTATTATCATGACATGCATAAAAATCTCACCGTCCCTATTATGCTAGCTCATTTAATCATATCTTACATATTATAACTCATTACATATTACATTTGAATGTCTTCTTTAGTAATTTTGATATAAATTAAGTGCTTTTTATTCTTTTTTATCTAAACAAACTTAATTTTTTTTTATTATTTAAAAGTACTTCTTAAATATTATATCCAAATACAAAAATATTTTTTCTTTAAAAAAAAGATTTACTAAAATAAAATATATATAAAAAAAATATTTTTTTTAGAAACTTATCCAAATGAGCTCATTATTCGAGTTCTTGAATCAACTAAGGTTGTTTTATTAATATGTTTAGGGAGTTAGAGAGAGAAAGAAAATTAATAAATTAAATAGATAATAAGGAGAATGGTAGAAAAGAGATTGAGAAGTTGAACGATAATTTCTTTCATTGCTTTGATGTCTAAAATAGACAAGAAGAAATAAATAGAGGGAAAATATTGGTTTAGGCTGGGTTTTATCATTTTTCTAAAACAAATTTTTACCAAAATGATGTCGTATTATATTAATTTTTGTCAAAAATATACAATCATATTGGTCATTAAACCTAAAAGGACGTCATTTTATATTAATTTTATATACAAACACAAAAATTTGAGTAATCCAAAGGGGAACATGGCAAAACCTGATACCCAAGCCAATGAGGTCCGGTTAAACTAAAACCAACTTGATCACCCAATTTGGGTTTGATTAATAATGTTAGCGAGTGAATCCAACTTAATAAACACCCTTACAATAAAAATAATTGATGATTACAATCCATTTTTATTCTTATTTCACAAAATTCAATCATGTGTATCAAATTTATCAAAATCTTGTGTATATATTTGATATAAGAGTAAAAATTATAAAGGTAAAAAATTTATGAATGAGTTTTAAGTAAAAAAATTATATAAGAAGCTTATTCATTAATTTTTTATTTTATTTTTATCTTCATACCAAATTGACCATAAGAAGTGTGATCTATAACAACAGTATTGAAACAAGTAAATTAAAAAAAAAAGTCCCTTCAACTTTCTTCATGAAATATACTCTTCATACATTTGATTAGTGTAATTTAACTTATAAGCTATTTGAATATTGCAGTTTGTCCATTCTTATTACAGTGCTATTAAAATGGATCATCTAATTTAATATTTGATGAAGTACATTGCATCAGTTAATAAAAGTTAAAAGGATAAGTTGTCACATGTTTTTATTACCAAATGAAGTTATAGGAGAGTAAATTAAGCATAAAATAAAATTAGAAGATTTTGTTGAAATTGTACCCAAAAAAAAAAAACTCTCTTATCAACGTTACATGTATGTAAAGGGTAGATGTTGTGCTTTGTTTTTTTTTTTGGTTACATAGATGTTGTGATTGTTAGAACACTTGAGCAATAATGTTTTTGAGTTGCTAAATAGGCTTCAAAAATGTACAATGATGTTTGGCTCTCCTTTAAGAAAATGATTCTATGTTCTTATTTCTTTGTGAGAAAATTAAGGTTGGTGTTTTCTTGTTTTTGTTTGGATATTATCGTATTTTTTAGGTGTAAAACTAATTCTGTTTAGAATATTGAGATTGTTTCTTTTAACAGTATTAAAGTTTTCTCAATTACTTAGTTCAAACTTATTTATTATCTGAGTTATAATTTGCTAATATTAAGCTTGGGCATTTATTTGTTATAAACAAGTGTTTCTAATAATGTGTTATAATATTATATTTTAATACCATTAGATATAATGATATTCAATAAATTTTCAAAATATCACTATACTCATATTTTAAAATATTTTATTTTGTATCATTTAAATATAATTAAAATTAATTTTTAAAGTTATGATTTATTTATTTAACATTATTTTTTTGTTTATAACTTTTTTTTTGTCAACATTTACAACTGAATTAATCTTACTCGTACTCTTCTATTTTTATTTTTTTTATTGGGCTCCTAGGTCCACTAACTTTGGGCCGCAGCTAAATCCTCTAAGAAGGAGAAAAAAATAGAAAAAAAGAAAACTATTTTTGTTCCCACCGTCAGAGCCAAAACCCTAATCCTTAACTGTGCTTGGCGGTACCGTTCTTACAGTTGCATTCAACCTCCTCTGAGCCCCTCACCGCCATTGTTTCTCCGAACAACCGTTGAGCCATAACTCGGGCAACAGCAAGCTTCTTCTGCACAGATTCGTTGAGCCAGCGAAGATGGCGAAGAAGAAGGAGAAGAAAGTGAACGTGTCCGGAAAACCAAAGCACTCCCTCGATGTCAATCGCAGCAATGACGGCAAGGACTCCCGCTCCGCCGCCACCGTCCGCCGCCTCAAGATGTACAACACCAGGCCCTTCCGGGATAGGAAAGGGAAGGTCTTGAGGAACGAGTTTCAATCCAAGGAGCTGCCCTCGACGCGAATCCAACCTGACCGCCGGTGGTTTGGTCAGTCCTATTTCACAATAATTTCTTCAACTTTTTTTTTTATTACAAGAACGGAATTGTGAAGCTTGTGGATTTGTTTTGAATGCCGCTTGAACTTTGCATGTGGTAAAGGAAATGATGGTGGATTTGATTGGTGTATTGTATGGTGTCAGTCTCGTTTTTTGTTTGGATTATTCGCTATGAGTTATATGGAAGATGGAATTGGCTTAAAATTTTATGGTATTATTGACTTTTTTTGTTGTTGCATAATCCCTAGGAAACACTCGGGTTGTGGATCAAAAAGAACTCGAGTTCTTCCGGGAAGAGCTGCAAAACCGCATGTCAAGTAATTATAATGTCATTTTGAAGGAGAAGAAACTGCCCTTGTCCCTCCTGAACGATCACCAAAAGGTTTGTTTCCTCTCCCAAGTCCTTCTTTTAACCCTTTCTGACTATATTTAATTGTCATAGTCAAACTCATAAATATGGCAAGGTATGATTAGATGATGGTGATAATGGATCAAAGTTAAATCCTATTTATAATGTGTTCGTGATCCACAAATTTGATTATTTTGGAAACAGCTATGATGTTTGTCTGCAGGCTTTGGCATTGCATTAAGGAGTTTTTTTTTTTTTTCAAATTTAATTGCATTATTTTCAAATTACAGTTTGTCTGGGTTACATTTGTAAATATAATACACGGATAATTTGAAATGCTCTTGTTGGTGGAGTGAACACTTTATTTGATTATTTTCTTCCTTGATGTGTGCAATGCACACCTTAACTGAAAACTTTAATTATATGGTTTTGCCTCGTCAAAAGTTAGAATGTTAGTGTTTTTGCCGAAGTTTTAGAACTTTCCTTCGTTCCATCTAGAGCAGTATATTTATATAAAGGAAGCCAGAGCACTTGTCACCAACAATATGTAAGAATTGTCCAGCAAAACTTTAATAGTATTTTTGTTGATAAAATAGAAGATTCTATTAGCAAGAAGGAGAGTAGGTATAAGATATCTCCGCGATTCCACGAAGAACTGAAAATTATAGAGCAGGGAAAAACAAAGCAAGAAAAAGAACATGTCAGCTTAAAAGAGCTGCTCAATCCCTCTGCAAAAAGATAAACACCCCCCTCCCCCTTCTAAAAAGAAAAAGCCATTAGCTTTAACCTATAAGAAGACAGAAACATAAATCTGTCTGATAGATGATTTGGCTTTTCCCAAAACCTATATAATGAGTTACTCGAAAGTCTTTGAAGGTAGTGAGGATCCTGAAACTCCCTAAAGACAGCAAAGAGCTTGTTCCAAGGTTGCCTAGTCACTTCATAATGTAAAACGAGTTGCTACTAGATTCTGAACTCTTAAACCACATCCCACAAATGTTACTGGACAAAGCTTAGTGTGGCTTATGTGCATGTAATAGATCACATGGTAATCCTATTAATAGTGATTTTCAAGTCTTGTTAAGCTGCTTAATTTTTGCAAGGATTTTTTTTTTTTTTTTGGTTGGTGAATGAGTTATGTGCTCTTTTTCTTTTTTACTAATTTATGGATTTTGAATATAGCAAGCGAGAGTTCACCTTCTTGATAGAGAGCCTTTTGAGAATGCATTTGGACCTAAGACAAAAAGAAAGCGTCCAAACCTCTTGGCAGCAGATTATGAGTCCTTAGTTAAGAAAGCTGATGGTTCTCACGGTAAGTAAAGATTTCTCTTTACTTTAGTATGTTGGGTGCTTACTAGTTATCATTAATTGTTTCATTGGTGTACTTAATTTATCCAGTTAATTAAAATTGAAGAATGCAGCTTCTTGTTTATTTTGTGGGAATGCTTGTTTTATGTGATTGATCATTTCCTCAACAAAATAATGCTGTACTTAATCCGTTTTTTTTTTTTTCTTCCTATATTACTTTGCAGAGGCTTTTGAACAGAAGCATGGTCCTAGTGCATCTGCAGAAGGTAATGAAGGAGATGGATTTAGAGATTTAGTGAGGCATACAATGTTTGAAAAAGGTCAGAGTAAACGCATATGGGGTGAGCTCTACAAAGTAATAGATTCTTCGGATGTTGTTGTTCAGGTAGCATCTCATCTTTTTCTGAGATTTTGTTGAACTTTTCAGTGTAATGTCTATGTTGACTGACTCTTATGTGCATCATGTGTGCATTTCCATTAGATAATATGATTTTTTATCATAAGGTTAATAAAAGGTGCTTTATGATGAGCTTTTTTGCTGCAAATCTGCATGTCATCTAGCTCTGTCAATGTGAACATTCATTTTAAATATAAAAAAGTTTGTCATGGTAATATAAAGGGAAAAGTATAAAATCTTCAGAGCTTACAAGTTTTTAATGTTTTCCTCTCTTTTTAAGCATTTTTCTTTACATGGTTTCTTTTGTGCTTGTTTAAGCTGAAAAATCGATGGTAGGTCAGATTTTTGACTTCCATGGTCCCTGCAGCTCTGCTCTCCTACACATTCCTCTTCTCCCTATGAAGTTTGAATATTTTATGTATCCTAATGCAGGTTCTAGATGCAAGGGACCCGAAAGGCACAAGATGTTACCATTTAGAGAAGCATTTGAAGGAAAATTGCAAGCACAAACACATGGTGCTTTTATTGAACAAGGTTAGTTTCAATCCATTGTGGAATTTTTGTGTTTGGTATTGTTCTAAAATGTTGCTAAATAGCCTAAGTTGCTATTATGTAATAAAAGAATTTTTAAATCCCCATTTTATTTTCAGTGTGATCTAGTTCCTGCTTGGGCAACAAAAGGATGGCTTAGAGTTTTGTCAAAAGAGTATCCAACTCTAGCATTCCATGCAAGCATTAACAAGTCCTTTGGAAAGGTAAATCTGATATACTTCACTTAATCTTTATTGAATTTCTTTAATTTATCTGCCAATTTTCTGTAATATGTGTTTATGAAAAATAAGATCACTGAGGTTGGAGAAGTAGCAGCATAGAGGCATGAAAGGAAAAAGTTGATTTATGTACACAGTACACCCCTTAAGTCATAAACTTCTTTTTTTTTTTCATCTCTTTGTTCTAATTGGCTAAATTGGTGATAAGTATCTTTCATTCTTATACCACTATTTTTATTATATAAGTAATATGTTGACCCTATTTTTTTTTCTTCCTCCTATGGCCACACAGTAATAAGATAAGATGATTTTAACGTTATAAAATAATTTTCTGCCCTCTGGCGGGCTGACCGTTGTTTGCTTTGCTTCAATTGAGTCAAAAGGTCTCAAGTTAGGAACTGGCTTTTTCTTTGTAAATTTTTCAAGGAGGTTTCTTTGGCTGAGCAGCTGATTTGGGATAAGATTAAGCTTTTGGCATCTATTTTGGTGTAAAGCACATGGTCTCTTTAAGTGAGTTTCCCCAACAAATAGGCAGAGGGATTGGACGGCTTTTCTACTGATGTTTTCTCTTTTCTTTGCTGTTTTATTTACCCCTTTTTTTGTGATGGAAGATTCCCTTATCACCCAAATTCCCTATAATTTTCTTCTCTTCATCGTAATGAAATTCTTCCTTTATAAAAAAAATGATAAAAGGTGAGGAAGTTTTATAGAAAAAGAGATAAAAATTTGATTAAGGCACCGCCTATTGTGAGATATTATTATATATTGGAAAGGGAGGATAAGTATGAAGATGTCTAAATGGTTTTCTTAGGGCAAAGCAATATGGTTTTTACCCAAAAATTTTGAAGAATGAATATTTGACTATTGATTAACCAAATCCCCATTTAAGCACTTAACTTTGGATGCAAAAACGTATTTGACATACTGGCATGTTTGTACTTATTTTGCTGTAGATAAATTTGAATGGTTTTAGTTTTAGAGCATTGGTGATCATGCATCTTTTTTTCCTCTCCTTTAACTATTCTGTATTTGCAGTTATTAGCTATTTTCTTATTGGTCATTGTTGTGCTTAGGGTTCACTTCTGTCCATTCTGAGGCAATTTGCTCGATTGAAAAGTGACAAGCAAGCAATATCTGTTGGATTTGTTGGATATCCAAATGTTGGGAAGTCATCAGTGATCAATACATTACGTACAAAGAATGTAATAATTCTTTTTTCTTTACTGCTTCTGATATTCTGCTTGTGTTAATGAATTTGTGTGAAAAATAATGAAAGCATAATAGTAAGCACACAGATTTTCCCAAATTTTCTCTCGGTTTAAAGTTTTAAAATTTGTTCTGTGAAATAAGCATTTTAACATTTTAATTGACATATATCTCCACTTATTGTGACAAAGGTCTGCAAGGTTGCTCCAATTCCAGGGGAAACAAAAGTCTGGCAGTATATAACTCTTACAAAGAGGATCTTTCTGATTGATTGTCCTGGTGTTGTCTACCACAACAATGACTCTGAAACAGATGTTGTGCTGAAGGGTGTGGTAGGTTTCCTTCTGTTTTCTCTACTTTGGGTTGTCATGTGCTTTTAATAAAGAATATTTTGATCAAACTGTTTTTTTGAATGTTTATTTGTTAATAGTGCTTTTCTTTTTACCATCTCTTGTTTACTTACCTTTCCTTCTTTTTGCGTCTGGGTTTGGGCCGAGTGGCACCGTATCCCCCCCCCCCTCTTCAATAGCAAGATTGGAGGGTGAAGTTATGACTTCAGTAACTTGATTTGGGAGTCCAAAATTTATGATAAAGAAAGAGCTATTCTCAGTTAATGTAAATCTGAGTGACTAGCACATTTCATCTTGGGTGTTATGATGTCTTTAACTCTGGCACTGACACTAGTGGGATAACTAACTGTGATCAATATTGTTTCCTCTTTAAGTTAATTTGTCAGAACTGAGATTATTGATTATTGATATGCAAATAAAGGATGCTACTATTTGGTGATATGATTAAACCTATCAACCTAGTAGTCTTCTGAGCAATCATAATTTTTTTGCTGGGTTGTGGTATATTATTATTATTTTTTTATTTTTAGGACTCAGGCCCAGAAAGAGCTATTCTCAGGTATATTGCTTCTTTTGGGTGTTATGATCTTTTTAACCCAGGCACAGACACACGAGTGGTATTATTTATAGGAGTCATGCCCACAAACTATGATTGCGGTCAATATTGCTTCCCCTTTATGTTGATTTGTCAGAATGGTGATGATCTATTACTGATATGTAAATAAAGAATGCTGGTATATAGTGTTAAGTAACCTATCAACCTGGTAGTCTCCTGAACAATTATAGACTTTTTTGGGTTATGTTATATATTGTGATTGTCAGGACTCATGCCCATGTATATGCAACCAGTCTTTTTCTTAGAGGGGAAAAAGGTTGTCTTATCTGCATCTTTTCAAATGTCTTGTTGTTTTGCTTGCCCAGTGGTTAATCTACTTTTGTGCTTGCTCTATGGTAGTGGAAGTTCATGTGGCATTTTGTTTTGCATATTAGTTGGCATCAGGGTTTTAAATTGCGATTGCGGTCGCGTTGCAGTCACGGTCGCGTTGCGGCCTTCGCAGGCTGCTGCGGACTGATGCGGCCCGATGCAGGCCGCAATCACGGTGCTTCCAACTGCAACCAAGATGTTGCGGGCCTGTTGCAGGCCTGTTGCGGCCGCAATTTAAATCCTTGGTTGGCATATATGCTATTACAGTCAGGCTAAACACTTGGAGATTTATTTCCAGGTACGTGTGACAAACTTGCAAGATGCTACAGAACATATAGGTGAAGTTTTGAAACGTGTGAAGAAGGAGCACTTGGAAAGAGCATATAGAATAAAAGAGTGGTATGGTTCTTTGTCTCCTGATCTTAATGGTGACAACATGGATCTTGTGAAGTGTGTCCCTCTTTTGTGTGTGCTTGTGCTTACTGAAAACAAACTACGTTTACCAATCAGTATTTGGCACTTACAAGAAGATCTATGCTATATAGAACAACATTATCATGACATGCCATCAACCCTTGTGAAAATTTTAGACTCTTGAAATTAATAAAAGTGGATTAAAGCTGCAGGCATTATATCAGGCAACAACTTTTTGGTTTTTTAATTGATCTAAAGCTTCTTCATAAAATGTTGACATATTTTCTGTGAAGACAACTGTTAAGATTGTTTTGTTTGTCCCATAGTTTTAGGCTTTAGAGACATATTATGCACAATAAGGTGGTGATGACAAGATCATTGTTCGTGTGACTATTACACGCAGTTTATAATAATTCACCTTGATTTGCTTATCCGTATGGCTTATTATAGCCTACGTGCAGGACTGTTGGTTCTTAACTATATCTTTTTTCTTGTTGTCAGGGATGACGAAAATGACTTCCTTGTTCAGCTTTGCAAATCAACTGGCAAACTTCTGAAGGTCTTTTTCTAAAGTTGACTACGTGATCTAGATTCTTAGTTTGATACCTGATTACCTGAAAGTTCTTCATCATAGCATTGTTGTTAAGGTTAATTGTCAGCTCTATTAATGTGTTCTAGTTTTCCTCAATTTGGCCAGGGATAGATTAGTATGCTTTCTGTGAATAAATTATTCTATGTATAGAATGACTATCCCAAGTCCTGACTAACTATGAACCAAAGCAACACCCACTTCATCTCTTTATCCTAAGTTTTTTCTTTCTTTGGGAACTGTGAAGACAGACTTTAGTGTGACTGTTATAATGGCTGTTTCCAGGGTGGTGAGCCTGACCTGATGACTGCAGCAAAGATGGTTCTTCATGACTGGCAGAGGGGTAGAATTCCCTTTTTTGTTCCCCCTCCACGGCAGGATGACTTGTCCGAGGAACCTGATGTTAATGGGGTAGAAGTTGATGATGCAGTTGACGATAGTCAGGCATCTGCAGCTATTAAAGCTATTGCAAATGTTCTTTCATCCCAGCAGCAAAGAAGTGTACCTGTTCAAAGGGATTTATATAGCGAGAATGAGTTGAAGGGAGAAACTACTGACCAACTTCCAAATACTGGGGATAATGCACACGAAGATATTCTGACCCCTGATAGTGACACATCTGAGCAGGATCCAGCCTCTAGGGTTCCATCTCAACAGCTTCTTTCTGCTTAAAGCTTAAATGCTGAGCAGGTAGCGACAAGCGAGGCATGAGTTTTGGTTGCAGGCAGAACGTTTGTGAAATTCCATGTAAATTATAAGCTGGTTTTATTTTTATCCCTTAAAAAGCCTTGATGATATATGCTTCCTTCACATATCTTCCTTCCAAGGCAGTTTCGTGTTGGGGCTTCATCTGCCTCACAAATACACATTTCAAATGCTTCAGTTTTGCTCTCGGGAATTCTGTTTTGGTCATATGAATGAAGCTTCATGCCCTTGAAATTGAGATGCAATGTTGAGAATCAACAAGCTTTGAATAGAGGGAATATACTGGTAGTGGAGATAATAAATAAGTTAAAATAAATAATTAGTTCTTAGTTTTTGTTCATTTGTAATTTAGTTTTTATACTTTATTTTTTAGCTTTTGAATCTTTTCAATTTTTTACTGTTATCAAATTAGTTTTTACTGTTATTTAGAGTTATAACGTCGTTAATTTTGTGTCTAGCTGTCAAATAGAATTTTATGTGGATCTTATGTGGTATTGAAGAGTTTTGAGATGAATTATAAGGATCAAATTATAAATGAATTAGAAATTGTATGAATTAATTTATTAAGTATTTATTATTATTATTATTATTTTTCTTTTCTCTTTCTCTTTAAGTTCTATTGTTTTAGAGAGAGAATGGGAGAGAAATGGATTTTAGAGAAAGAAATAGAGGGAAATGGATTCTAGAGATAAAAAGCAAGGGAATTGGTTTCTCGAGAGGGAAACGAAGAGAATTGGATTCTAGAGAGAGAAAGTGAGGGAATTGAATTTTAGAGAGAGAAAGTGAGGGAATTGGATTTTAAGAGAGAGAAAAAGAAGAATTGGATTTTAGAGAAAGAAAATGAAGATAATTGGATTTTAGAGAGAGAAAGTGAGGGAAATGGATTCAAGAGAGAGAATGGGAGAGAAATGGATTATAGAGAGAGAATGGGAGGGAATTGGATTATAGAGAGAGAAAGTGAGGGAATAGGATTCTAGGGAGAGAAAGTGATGGAATTGGTTTCTAGAGAGAGAAACGGAGAGAATTGGATACTAGAGAGAGAAAGTGAGGGAAAGGGATTCTAGAGAGAGAAAGAATTGGATTATAGAGAGAGAAAGTGAGCAAAATGGATTATAGAGAGAATCGGAGAGAAATGGATTCTAGAGAGAGAAAGGGAGGGAATTAGATTCTAGAGAGAGAAAGTGAGCAAAATGGATTATAGATAGAATCGGAGAGAAATGGATTCTAGAGAGAGAAAGGGATGAATTAGATTCTAGAGAGAGAAAGGGATGGAATTAGATTCTAGAGAGAGAAAGGATGGAATTAGATTCTAGAGAGAGAAAGTAAGGGAAAAGGATTCCATAGAGAGAATTGGAGAGAAATGGATTCTAGAGAGATAAAGTGAGGGAAATGGATTCTAGAGTGGTCCGAAATCTTTCAGAGTTTAATAATAAAAAATATTAAAATAATATATTTATAAACTTAATTTTAGATTAATTTAATTTTAGATTATAGTTGATTACAACTTTTTATTAATTATTTTTGTGTTCACATGACTATTTGCACAAGGAAGAACTAGAGAAAGAAAACTCAAATAATGTAGAACAAAGACATGAAAGAGAATTTTACCAATGGTTTAAAAAGCATATAAGTATGATTTTAGATGTATCTCCTATATATTACATAACTTTAGATTTTATATGCTAACTTATGTTTTTTCCTTTCAACAGATTACATGTTTGAAAAAAGGTAGAGAAAAAAGTATTCACAAATCATTATTTGACTTGGCTTGCATACTTGATATGCGAGTTGTCCATTATACAAGTTATCTTATAAATTATTAGAGGTTTAATATAAAGGATCGTGATATGCTGTTGAAAACACAAAATAATGGAGTTTTAGTTAAAGGTGATGAGAATGCATGTAATTTAGATTATTTTGATGTCTTAACAGATATTATTAAATTAACTTATTCCGGTGAAAATAGTATTATTTTATTTAAATATGATTGGTAGGATATGTCTTCTAAAGGAAAAGGATATAAAGAAGATCAATATGAGTTCTTCCTTATTAATATTAATAGTAGATTGAACACTAATAAGCCATATGTCCTAGCCACTCAAGCTCAACAAGTGTATTATGTTTAAGACACTAAGGTCCTAGTTGGCTAGTTGTTCTGAGAACAAAGCACCGAGATTGTATGATGTGCTAGAGGAGGCTACAAATGTGTCATGTCAGGAAAATGATGAGATTGGGTTGATCAACCTTATGTCTAATACATTAGATGATGAACAAGTGGTGTCATTGAATAGAGCAGACTTAGCAAGCTTTAAGGTTTATGGAAGTCTAGTAGTGCCTATAGAAGTTAATGACGATGAAAAGAAAAGTGATTATGAAAATTTTGATTTATCAGATGATGAGAATATTAATGCTTTTGATGAATATGATACTGATGATGATTCATTAATATTTTATGTTATTTTGTTAATTAAATAAACTTTGTTATTAACATATGTTATTAGTATTTTTTTTTGGAAAGTACGTATTATTCTTATTGTATAGTTGATTATTGCATGCAACCCTAACACTAGTAGTTAATAGTGTAATTATTTTAATATCAATTAATTTACATATAATTAATACAATCTTAGTATTTATTTTGGTAGTTATTTTAAAATAATAATAAAATAATAACAAAGACAAGTTACTATGAGTTGGCGCAGTTGGCACGTTAGCGGTGAAAAGTTTGAGTAGTTTGTAAGAAGTCATAAGTTCAAACCTCTATGATGCTTTTATTACCCAAAAAAAAGTTAATAATTTTAAAGTAAAGTAAAAATGAAATAATTTGAAATATAACATTCTGAATTAATTAAAAATTATAGATAAAAAGGAAAAAGAAACAATTAGTGACTATTAATTAGTTCTAAATTTTTCATTTTTTATGCTTCGAAACGATAATATTTATGACAAATTGTTATAAATAACAATAACCCTTCAAAACCGTAATGACAAGCAATTTGTCACTAATAATAAAAAAAATAAATTCCACTTGTAGTGAGAAATATAAATTTTACTCATTAATAATTTCTATGTATATAAAATATTATAGCAGTGATTATCTTTTAGTGAACAATCAAATTTTGTCAATAGTATAGTAATATTAAATATTTGTAACAATTACTATAGACACTAATGCTTCAAAATTTTAATGACAAGAGTTTTGTCACTAATTACAAAATAAATAAATATTTCTCATCAATAATATTAGGGAGAAATTTAATTTTTTCATTAATAATTTTTATTAAAATAAAATATCGTACCAATGATAATTTTTAAGTGAAAAATTACATTTCATCACTAATATAATAATATTAAATATTTGAGACAAATTATATAGGCACTAATTCTTCAAAACTTTAATAACAAACAGTTTGTCACAATTAAAAGAAAATAAATGACAATTTTTGTTATCGTCACTAATATTATATAATATTAATGACAAAGTAAACTTTTTGCCATCAATATTTTTTTAATATCTATCAAATTTTGTATTAGTGACGATCTTATAGAGAGAAACTAATATTGATTACTAATATTTAATATTAGTGACATACTATTTGTCACACACATATTTTCAACACTAATATCATAATATTAAATATTTGTGACAAGTTATTGTAGGCACCAATGCTTTAAAGATTTAATGACAAATAATTTGTCACAAATAATAGAACATAAATGACATTTTTTGTTATCGTCACTAATATAATATAACATTATTGACAAAGTAACCTTTCTATCACTAATATGTTTTTTATGTCTATCAAATTTTGTATTTGCGACAATTTTATGGTGAGAAATTAAAATTCGTCATTAATATAAACTATTAGGGACAAACCAGTTGTGGCACACAAATTTTTGTCACTGTTGATAAATTTGTTATGATGATTGGTACCTTGGTCATTATTGTAAATAGTATTAGTGACAAAATAAAATTTGGTCACAAATATTACATAATTAGTGACAAATTTTACATTTATCACTGAATTTTGGTCACTAAAAATCATATTTCTTGTAGTGATAGTGATATTACAAGCTAGTCAAGGTTGGTGGATGCATTATGTTCAATTATAACCGCATGTTTGGTAAAGAACTAAGTAATCACTTATGTAATCACTAAATCAATGGTGGAAATTAACTTTTTTGTTATTTAATATTACTTATAGACATTTTAATCTGTATTTGATTCTATGATCTATATTTGAATATAAATTATTCCACTTATTTTTTTTCAAGTTATTTAAAGTGTCACACAATTTATATTAAACAGAAAGTCAAACAAAATAATTTATAAAAAAATATTTTTTTCTATAATTGATCTAACTAAAATTATATGTATATCTATATAATTTAATAAACTTAAAATAATAGAGTTTATGTGCTTTAGAATCAAAATAGAAAAGATTGTAAGAATCAGGGGGCGGTGCCATGTGTATAAATTTTTTTTTTAATTTCTAATGCAAATTTTTTAAATAAATATTTTTTTTTATATTTTGGCCTCCTAACAATGAAAAATTTTCTTTTGGCCCTCCACTATATATGTTAATCTAGCTCCACCCGTTGTAAGAATGATACGATAAGTATATCAGTAATTTTTATAAAAAGAGAAATTTATGTAATATAAAAATAAATATGTAAACTAATTGTAATATTAAAAATAAAATAAGTGATATATTATTCTCCCATAATCAATGAACAATATATTATAACATGTCTCGGAGTAGCCGGCCGCCACACTACAAGTCAGCAGGAAAAATTTTGTCTAGTGTTTTTTTTTTTTCTTCTGGGTCTGGGCGGTGGGGGATTTTGCAGAAGGGGAGAGGGTGATCGACCTCGGAGTGAGGATATATCAAGGCAACTAAGTTGCCGCTGTCTAGTTAAGATTCAAAATTACTTGTAAAACAAGATGGTGTTGCCATATTATCAACGTCATGAAGATGATCAATTCATCAAATAGAAAAGTAAAAGCTTTTCTTTTTATTTTTGAATCGAGAGAGAAAAGTAAAAGCTAAATAAATATATAGATGTTCAATTCAATTGGTAACTTGCTTGCTTTTTATTAAAAAATATTAAATACTGATATCCAGAGTGATTTTTAGGTGACCAAGTAGCTGGCACACCTTCTCTCTGGCTTAAACATCATCCTAGTATATACTGGTTATATGTTCGTGTTTTGCATGTGTTATAATATATGTAATATTTTATTTTTTTTAATATTATAATTAATATAAGTGGCATTGATTTAGAACTTCTCAAGGATAGATAATTTCCCATTAGTTACACCAATCTTACTCCCACCAACTACTTAACGAATCTATATATCTATTTATAACTATATCTACACTTGCGGATTGTGTGGGTGTCTTAAACCTTTTAAAAGAGAAAATGAATGTTAATTAAAGACATTAAATCATTTAATTGACAACAATATTTAGCAGACTAGATAAAGGATAAAATAAGTCTATAAAATTGTATGGGTATTTTTGTAGAATTAATTAGATGAGGAGATTACATACAACAATTTTTGGATAGTTAAAGAAAGGAAAAGTCTTTGGTAATACAAAAAGAAAATGAGGGTGACAATGGGAAGAGGAAAGACAGAGAGCAAAATGGTTACCCCAAGTGAGTTGGTGAGGTAACAAGAAAGAAAAGAACGGAACGAAGATTATGCCAACGTCACAATTTTGACGAAGTGATTACAAGAGAAAATATGAAATTGATGTGATAATTGATGTTTTTGGTACAGTGATGCACAAATTAATTAAAAATTGAAAATACTGACATAATAATACCACTTCAAACTTTATATATTATAAATAAATATATAAATTTTGAAAGCAAAACTTATAACGCAGACTTCAACTTATCACAATAAGGAAAAGAAATGGATACTTAATAATTAAAATGTACATCTATCTAGATTCAGACAGGCTCTGGATGATTGCTCCTTACGTGATCTGGGTTTTGTTGGAAACCCATTTACATGGAACCGTGGCAAGGGGAATGGAGATATAATATATGAACGACTTGATCGTGCAGTGGCAAATGATGACTGGATCTCCATGATGTTAGCTATTGAGTTCAAACACTTAGTCTTTCCAATTTCAGACCATTTGCCTGTCCTTATCAATTGCTCTACTAATCCACGCTATAGGCGACTGGGGTCCCAAAAAACCAGGTTTTTCTTTGAGCAGATGTGGACCAGACATGAGGAGGGTGCTGCTACAGTTGAAAGTGCGTGGAACCAAAAGAAAGTGGCCCCTGCCTTCGCATGGTAATGAGACAAATTAAGCATACTGGAGAGGTCCTTAAAAAATGGGGCAAAAGAGAGTTCTGAAAGGTATCACAGGAGGTACAAAAACTCCAAAAACAACTTGAGGAGATCCAGTCACAACCAGTGGGGGTTGACAATTTTGCTCAAAAGATGCATATCTCTGAGTTGCTGAATGAACAATTAATAAGAGAAGAACTTTTATGGAAACAACGATCCAAGGTGCATTGGCTAAAGGAGGGTGACAAAAATACTTGTTTTTTTCCATCAAAGAGCATCTCAAAGACGCAAGTGCTGAGGGTGAGCTATGTGAAATTGAAGAAGAAATGGGAGCCATAGCAGCCAACTATTTTTCAGATTTGTTTACCTCCTCAAATCCTACAGACATGTCTACGGTTTTGGACACTATTAAGGACAAGGTAACTGATTCCATGAACTCGCAACTTACTAACCCTTTCACTGCAGATGAGGTTAAGACAGCAATTAACCAGATGTTTTCGACAAAATCACCCGGTCCAGATGGACTTCCACCTTTGTTTTACCAAAAATACTGGCATTTAGTCGGGGTTGATGTTACAGAGTGCATACTTGATTTTCTTAATGGAGGTTCCTTTCTGAAGGATCTGAACTATACACACATAGTTCTGATCCCGAAAATAAAGAATCCAGAGACAATGAGCCAGTTCTGCCCGAAAGTCTTTGCAATGTGGTGTATAAAATTATATCAAAAGTATTGGTAAACCGTTTAGAAAGTATTCTCCCTGACGTCATCTCCAACTCCCAGAGTGCTTTTGTCCCAGGAAGACAAATAACTGACAATATTCTGATTGCTTATGAACTGATGCATATGTTGAAGAACAAAAGAATGGGCAAACAAGGGTGGATGGTAGTCAAACTTGATATGAGCAAGGCTTACGATCAGGTTGAGTGGGGTTTTCTGTCAGCTATGATGACCAAATTGGGATTTGCCCAGAAATGGATCCAACTAATCATGGATTGTGTAACCTCTGTGTCCTTCTCTGTGATCTTAAATGGTAAACAATTTGGTCATTTTCATTGCCACTGGTGGCGAAAGCTTTTTCCTCCCTACTCTATAAAGTAGAGGATAATCAATTGATCCATGGAGCTCAAGTTTCTAGAGGTAGTCCCCCAATTTCACACCTATTTTTTTGCAGATGACATTCTGATCTTTGCAAGGGCAAATAATGCAGAAGCAAA